>VZTO01024231.1:990-16612 GCA_013400615.1 Syrrhaptes paradoxus
TGAACTCTCCGAAAAATTATTTCACAAAAGCATATAATACTAATGTTCTTATTCTGTAATATAGGAAATAAAATTAACTTCTGTCCCTTACAAGTGCATTGAATTCTAATTTGAGCATTTTGGTTTTGAGTTGTTTTTTTCTTCTGTTTTTTTCTTTTTTTTTAGTTTTTAATTATGCAAGAAATCAGTGAAACTGTCTGTAAGAAGATGTAAAAACATCTCAGTAGTTGTCTATATAATCATCAGCTCATGGTAGAACTACTGTCTCTTTACCTGCCTTGCACTTTTTGCAGCTTGGATGGGCACAACACACTTGTTCCTAACCTGTGTTTCAACTGTTATTCAATGTCTCACAATTTCACTCAATTGCTTCCTCAATCCAACATAAGAAAATAATTTGCACTTTAAAAAAAAATGTTCATCTTTGATCAACATTAAATAATTCATATTGTGCATATCCTTCTTAAAATTTATTAATTTTAATCCTTACAAAACTGCTACAGAAAAATGCACCTAAATTTTAAAAAGCCTTACAACGTAAGGTAGAATATACATGGCACTAAAATTGCATCACACCCAAAAATCGTATGAAATAGCGGTATCTGTCAGGCTGCTGTCGCGTCATCCTTTAAAACCCATCAACAGGCATTTATTTCTTTTTTATGCAGGCAGTTACACTGATTTGAGATAAAGCAAAAGTTTACAAGGTGTTCTTTTCCATAACAGAAAAAAAATGACAACTGGTAACTGGAAAAAATGAACATAGTTCACAGTGGCGATACACTTCAAAGTTGAAAATGGAGAATGCGGGCATCGATCCCGCTACCTCTCGCATGCTAAGCGAGCGCTCTACCATTTGAGCTAATTCCCCTGTGCAATATGCATTCTCTTTACTGTCCTTTCCTACTTTTCATGTTGCTCACCAACACAACAGCTCTGTACAAATTATACTGAAATTTGGCCTACCGTCTCAAGTAGAAACAAAACTTTCTACCCAAAACTAAACTGTTTTTCCACCCAAATACCACACTGGTAGTTGGGCTGTCAGAGCTGAATGCTCCAGTTCTAATCCCCTACCAAAGCTCCCCTACCAGGCAAGAGCAGAACACAGCTCTCCAGTGAAATGCAGAAACAATTGTCTTTCTTAAAGTACACTGCTTTTGACAGGCTTAGCGGGAATTTTGCATAACATAAAATCTGGACTCCCTGATGTAACAGCATGTGTTTTATTCAGGTGAGCGGAATTTAGATAACAGAAGGTCTGTGTTTCCAAGCAACTATAGATGTATGTTCACACCAAAAAATTATGACTGGTTCAAGAAAAATGGCTATATTTAAAATTATGTTTTTCTAAAACAGATTTTTCCTATTTATAATCTCTAGGTGGGAGAGAATTAGCCAAATGACTTTACCCATTTCCACATTTTACAATACGTGACTGAATAGGTAGAGTTCTTCCAGTTCTTTCTCTTGTGGCAATGGAGTTCCGGGCCCAAGTTATACAAAGGGGGGAAAAAAAAAGCACCCAAGCAAATGGAACAACAGGGAACAAAGTAATAGTTCCTATTATCTATCTCAGGAATTGTTAAGATGTGACTGTATCACCAGAAGAGACATGGACACTCACACACACATACAAAAATCAAGTATACATAACTAAAATACAAAAAAATTAAATCATGGCTCTAATGAAACAGTAGTGAAAATTCTGTTCAGTGGTTTGGTTTCAGCTCTGCAACAGCAGAGTCAGAAAACATGACGGAAGCAGGGTCTCCGATGTTTCCTGTTATTTGAAGTTATGTCATAGAGTCTTCTCCCTTTAAAGGTAGCATTTAGAGAAAAAACAAACAAACAAACAGTAACTCTGTGATTTCACATTATCATAAAACAGAAATAAGCAAAAGAGATATACTTTGCTAGAACTGGAACATGCAGATTTGTTGACCTAACCTAATGCGACTGGCGTATCACGAAAATCAACTATCAACATGTTCCACGTGTTTTAGTTTCTTACTTTTTCAATCTCTACATATTGTCATTTAACTTGGAGGGTCAAAGCCATATTTAGATTTGTGCAAATAGCTGCTGATTCAGGGTGCTGGAAACTATCATAATTTGTGCGTTATTAACCAGTGGTCAGCTAACTGTTCATTAGTCAGAAAATAACGCTGAAATGGATAAAAAGAAGTAACAGGCAGTAGTGGAAAGACACACACCTATCTTTGTTAAAACCCTAAGAAAAGGAATCTTGGGGAATCATGCTTGTTTTCCCAGTAAAAAGATGAAGGGGAATTTGAGTGAACCCTTGCAATGGGACTTTCTTTTGCTTTGATTCTGGAGAAAAACAAAAACAAAAAAACAAGAGAAAATGGTGAGCTTTTATTTAACATTGTAAATGTAGTACATCTTTGCCTTTCTAGGAAAAAAATATCCAAAATTAAACTTATTAAATAGCTCTAAAACCAGCTCCCTTGCAGTTTCGTTCTTAATTTGCTGAGGTCCTTTGAGACACATGAACCACACTGACATACAACAGTTCTCTCCTCTCCAAGTACTCAGTGATTTCAGGAAGTACAATAACCAAATTCCAGTCTTTGCAGGACAACTAGGTTAATGCCTGAATAATATGTATTTCATTTTTTATAACTGGCACTATATTTGTGTCCATGAAATAAACCAGAAAATAAAATTTTGAAAGACTTTTCTGAGCCAAATATTTTAAAAATACACCCGGAGTCATCCTCTGTACATACAGTTCTTGCCATGCCATGTATAATTCAACAAGAAAGCCTGCAGAAGCCCTCTACAGCCAACAACTCAGTACTAAGCCACAACCAAAAGTTACAGATTCAGAGACAGTAGAGGTTTATTAGGTAGTATAAAATCCCCAAAGCCAACCTATATGTTGATGCTTTTTATCATGCTTTTCCATTATACTTTTTTCAAACATGCTTTAAAAATAGTTGATCATCGTAACTTTAACACAGAAACAACTATTTGTATGGCATTTCTTCCACACCGTCACCTGTTCAACTCTGAGAATTAAGCTCCTCGCCACTGTGATCTTCAAACATAGCTTTGCTTTTCAAATGCATTACCCATAATTTTTTTTCTTTTTTTGTTCCAGAAGATCCCACCACATGCGGTATTGTGGCATTACAACTACTAGCAGCATCTCAAAAAAGGTGTTAGCACCAAAAGATTTAAGGCAGAACATCTCAAGTTTACATCTGTGCATGTATGAAACGTTTTACTACCATAGAAGGTTCTAACTGTAGAAAGGGCACTCTGTGAAGATACTTCTGGCTTTCCAGTGCAACATCACCCTCATTATTTTCTTGCAAGTTCCATTCACACTATGAGAAAATTTCAGAATGACTGTGTTTTCTGATGAACCTTTGGCTTTCTTACCCAAGCAATTTACATCATCCTTTAACAATACAAGTCTGTTCCTTCTTCTTTTTCCTTTGCACATCATGGTATCTGTAGTTTCTGAACACCATGTGCACAGAACTCTTACATGACAACAGATTTTAGAAACCTCACAGCACATATGCAGTGCTTCAAAAGACAGCACAGAACACCTCTAAACAACTTAACTAAGGGAAGGCCCAAGCAGACTTGCAGTTGCAAATTCACTATTAACATAAAACAACAGCAGCAAACAATGCTGCTGCAGCCTCCAAGATATCAATTGCCTCACTACCTGATGAGGATGACTAGTCTAACCCCCATTCCCATACCAAAAGCCCTGTGCACACTTTCCCATTAACACACTCCAGTGTCTTGTTACCTGCTCCCTCACTCTGACTGAAACAGCTGGCTTTGGGAAAAAAATGTTTCTCCCTTTCCTATTAAAACCTAATCAGTGCGGAAAGAAGCATCTGAAATTAATTTGTAGAAGATAATTAAGTTCTTACAGCTGGAATTATTCTGCAGATGCAACAGACATTTAAGCATCTGGCCGACTGAAAACCCCACTAGTCAATATGTCTGGCAAAACAAGAAAACTTGCTGCTGCTTCTACTCTGTGATGTCTTCATGTGACCAGTTGGATTTTTGCACCAATAGCTCTGAAATGTCCAGAAGTTCCTTTTCTTAGTCATACAGTAATTAGAAACACAGCACTTAGTCATGATGAAAACATGTCAGAGCACCAGAGTAACTAAACCCCAATTTCAGAAGTGACTCAGTGTTATGCCACAGCTATGGCACTAAACATTTCAATATACTACAGAAACAAAATACCTTTAGATTAGTTGGCTTAATTACTAAAAATTCCACACAGTATTTTACCTTGTTTTAGCCACACTGCCATCTGCTCTCTGCATGACTGACAAAAATAGGTGATCCAAAATCAGTCGCAGACAAAAAGCAACATCTTTCTCCCAACAGGAATATGTAACTCTAAGCTTTTTATTAACTATTTCAAAGCTATTAAAAAAAGCCCAACCAAACAAAAACCCTCAAACAACCGCAACCATTACAGATTTTCATATGGGTTTAGTTGTGTTTTAATTTGTATTCCTTCCAAATAAAAATCACCTAAGTCTTAACAACACCTATGTTGTAAAATAAATAAACAGAACACTTTTACTAATACAGCTTAAGATTGGTGTTGTAGCAGGTGTCGAGAGCAATCGCAGGAAAGACTGAGCATGAGCCATGGCAGTGCGGTACAGCAGCAGGAGGTACCCCAGCAGCAACCACAAGCCCACCTCCCCTCCTGAGGAGCAGCACCACCCGCTGCACGTCCTCCTTCAAGCACCGCCGCCACCGCAACGCTGGATCTCACAACACCCACCAAGGCGACCAACACGGCCACAAAACCCCTGAGTAAAACGCTGCAAACAAACCTCCTCTCTCACCTTCGCCTTTTCCATAGCCCCATCCCGGACTCGCTCCAGTTGACAACAACCTCCCCACGGCCCCTCCCCAGCCTACAGATTCCCGCCTTCCCGCCCCCTCAGCGCCCGGCCTTCGCTGCGCGCTTCCCGCGCCCCGCCCGCTGCTAGAACCTTCTGCGGCGCAGGGCATCCGCACCCCTCTCTCCGGCCACGCTCTGGGCGACTGCACTCCCCCCGCCCCTTTTTTTTTTCTTTAACTATAGGTGGCGCGGCAAGGAGGGTTTGCTGTTGTGTGAGCAGGAGCAGGCTGTGGCCGGGTCTCCTTCTAGTCCTTGAGGCGGTTGTTGGGGCGGCAGCCTCCCCTGGGTATCATCAAGGGGAGAAGGTCGTGTTGGAGAGAGCAGGTTTTTGTCCTGGATTTCCCAAATGCGATAGCTGTAAGTTACAGGAATAACAGCTGAGTGTGTACCTTTAAATGAATATAAGTGTTCTTGTTTGGGAATGTGAACGATCTGGTTTATGCTCAGGCATTTTCCTAAGCATCGCTTTGAGGGTGGAAGTTGGAAAAAGTAATTTTAAAGATGTATATTCTGTGTGGGAAGCTTTATATTTCCGAAGGTTAAGACAAAAATAAGATATTCTTTAAAAAATCCTTTATTTCAGATTAATGATGCGTAACCAGGAAGTTATTCAGGAATGCCTGGTCTAAATATGCTCTTTGTCATCATTGCTAAAAGCTATTGACCTTTACCATGGAATAATTAATGTTGGTTAGCTACCTCACTCTAAATTCCTACTGATGGGGAAGTCAGTAGGTGGTATTAGGCCCAGATGAGAGTCCAAACATAGCTGATTTGGCATAAATAAGATCACATTTTAAAAAACCACATGCCTTACTTCAGTTAGGTTTTGTAGCACAGTTTCTACTACAAATGAAATGCTTGTAAGAAGAAAACTTCCTCAGGTAAGAAATGTGGTTGCCGCTTTCCTCATAACTACCAAAAGGCTTCACTTCTGGGTTGAAATTATTTTAAGTCTGATTTGAGAGTTATGTCCAGCTGACCGTGCCTTGCAAGGGTCTCCTTAAGCTTTGTGTTACCAGGAGTTAATCAATTGTTTTAATTCACTTTCAAAAAGTCGAGCTCCAGTTGGAGCCTGTTGGCTGAGCTTTCCAGTCCCGCTCCCGACTCCCTGATGACTCCTCTCCTTTCAGCCACACACCGGGTTGTGGGCTGGCTTCGGGGAAGGAAGCAGCCGCAAGGAGGCTGGGAGAAGGTGCCAGGGGGATTCGGAAATACCGAGGGTAAGGGCTTGTGGAAGGGTTCCGAGGAAGCAAATGCTGGCCTAGAGCCCCAGAAGACGAGGCCCAGGGGCAGGTCGGTGAGGGAGCACGGCTGGACGTCGGCTCCTGGCGGAAGCGCAGGGCAGTAAGGCGCGGAGGTGCCGCCTCCCGCCTCAGGTCCCTCAGCTCCCCGGGCCGGCGGGAAGCGGGACGGCCTCGGCCTCGCTGCCCCCTAGGTGCGCATGCGCCAGCTCCTGCTCGGGCGGCGGAGGAGAGGCGGTGCGGCGGGCTGGGACCGGTGGTTACACTGGTGGGACTTTTCCAACTTTCTGGCGAATGTCGGAAGGAGGACCAGTCGAGCTAGTAGCAGTAATAGATAGCTACCTCTCTCTAGGTCTGCATTTTGAGTGAAATACTTCATGTAAGCGCAAATAAGGGTGAAAATTAGAACGTCAGAGATGGGTTATCACCGTACGTCGTTCTGTTCCCTGTCTGTGACGGCGGTTCTATGCTCTGTGTCAAGTCATGCAGGCGTTTGGCATGCTTGCGTGTATTCGTTTTTCAAAAAGCTAGGTTGTAGCACTATAGCTTTCGTTAGGTGTAGAGTGTGGATCTCGAAGTGTGAAAGTTTTTTTCTCGGGTGGGGAATTAGCTCAAATGGTAGAGCGCTCGCTTAGCATGCGAGAGGTAGCGGGATCGATGCCCGCNTGATTTTATTACTAGTTTGTTCTTGTACTTCCAGGTTGAGGCAGCATGAGGAAACAAGAAAAATGTGCTTCCTGTAAGTACAATGAACTTGTGCAATTAGGATCTTGGGAGCACACACATTAAAATGAATAAAAATCAGGAAACAGAAATTCTGAATTAGGTTTCAAGTTAGGGAAGGAGGAGATACTGTGCTGCATGGATATGCAAGTAGCACCTGTGGAGAAAGTGAGGGAGATCCTCCCACGTAATGACAAGAAAGCAGTTAACTTCTGGATGAATGGAATAGAAATGGAATTTGCTTATTTCTCTTGTATTTTCCATGTAGTGGAGAGAAAAGAGGTGTAACTTCAGGACTGCTGGATGCTTATTGTTAAAATGAAGCCTATTGGAGAGAAAAGTGTTATGGTCTTCAGGAGTCCTCTCTGCACTCGGGTCGTTATTTAAATGTCCATTTGCTTGGAGACTCTGTAGTAGTTTTGTATGTGATTGTTATTGCTTCTACATTTTATGTATTTTTGTATTTAATATCTGACACTTTCTCTGCTTTTAAAGAGGATGAGTAATGTTGCTCTTAGCTAATCAGACACAAATTGTGCACTGATGAAATGAGAGGATTTAGTGGGGCTCTGTACAGGTGCAGTCTGCAATCACTTGCAGAACTACAGTTTCTGACTGCCAGCTCTCTAGATTAATGACTTAGATTTATGCCCACCTTCCTCTAATGGGGCTCTTGTGTCTGTTAGGCCCTGTAAATGCACCACGATGTGAGCAGAAGAGCTTTTTTCTCATCCTGTGTGGTGGTTTATGTCTGTCCTTTTCTTAAGTAAACTGTCTTGTGAAGAATTTACTGGATTGAGAGAGGCAAGGGTCCTAGCCCCCAAGAGCATTACCTGTGGGAGGACGTTACCTGATGATGGGTAAGTACTTTGGAGAGTCCCTTGTCAAAACAGTGACTACTCTGGGTCTGTGCTTTCAGAGTCAGAATCTTCATTAGAGATACTCTCTGTAAAGCACCATGAGGGAGTTCAGCTTTGTTTTTGTTATTATTGCCATTTGCACAGACGTGTCCTCTGTAACATCATCCTTAAATGATTTACACGAGATAGTTATTCATTATGTGAAAAATAATTTGTTTGTACTAAACTTTATGGAAGGTAACTTATCCTATGTTTGTGTTTGTTGTAGTCTGAGAAAAGGGAAGAATTGTTCCTTACTTGTCTTTTATCACTATTTTGTTCAAAATATTACTTGGAAAATCTTTCCGGGCTGGGATGGAGCTTGGGGACCATCATCTGTCAACTCTGGAGCCAGTGTTTTACTGCAAGAGGACCGTTTCTAGAATCTGCACTCAAAAATCTCAACTCCGTGAAATGCTTCTTTTAAATAAGTTTATTCCACACATGATTGTAGTTCACTGGTTTTCTGAGCTGAGGACACTGCAGTTCTAAGTTTCCTTGTAAGGAATGCTGTGTGATATTTGACAATAAAATTTATAAAAAGTTTTTGCTGTAATGATTACCATTACCCTGTTTTGACCAAGTTGTAAGCAGAAGTTGTATTTCAAAGAACTCTTTGAAGAAAGGTGACTTCATTATAATGTGTTAAGCACTTGTTTGGAGGAAAAGGGACTTTACACCTTTGAATGTGTTCAGCTTCTAGTTGTCAGTATTTTTCAAATTTCTCAAATGTTGCAAAACCCCCCATTTTTCCTAGTAAACTTACTGCATCAGAAGAATAAAACAGAGTAGCTGGTACAGCCACTCAGCAGGGGGTTCCTCACCTAGGCCAGCAACCTAATGCTTTTTTCCCCATTAACCTGTTTCATCTTTATTTCCTGTGATTGTAATTAGTACTTAAATATTTTGTTGCTAATAACCATAGGATAGGACCTAATAACCATAGAGGGACTCTGGAGTGTGCTGTGTGCTTTCAGAGGCTCCTGGAATACAAGTCAGCTTTGGTTTGGTAAGCCTGCAGCTGTATCTGTGTCACATTTCAGAAGACAGACAGGTGTAATATTCATCGTTAGCACAGGATCACCTAAAAAAGAAGGATGAATCCTTCTGAAAAAATAAGCACACAGGTGTTGGGTGGCTATAGTGCTCATTTCTGGCCTTGGAGCTGGGCAGGTTCTAGTTCTACTGCAAGCAGAAGCACAGGCAAGGGAAATTTATTTTGCTCCTTCAGGCTGCATTCAGGATTCCCACCATGGATAAGGTTTGTGTAGTGGTCTCCAACATCCCTTTTGCACTTGCTCTTGAGCACAAAGAACAGGAAAAGAAGGACAAATGACACTTCCTTTTCTTTGAGGCCACAATATTTTCTCCAGGGATGTTATCATAGTTAGAGGAGAAAAATCTGTTGGATGTGCAAGGATGGTAGCGACTCCTCGTTGGTGGAGGTGTTTCAGGTTAGCTGAAGGAAAAATATTTTGCATCCTTGCTTTTTGATCTCGACCAGAAGAATCTGTAAATGAGTTTAAGACTCTCTTTATAAACTGTAAGCAAAGAACTAAGCATATTTATAAAAACCAGGCTAGGATGCTAAGAACAGCACAGGGGTGCTGTCACTTGGTAGCGAGGCACACGGGGGGACGGTCGTTTTTGTGAGAAACCGCTGCTCTCACAACCCTGGCCGGGCACAGGTGTCCAAACCGGTCCCGTTTCAGCCTCGTTCGCCCTCCCCGCGCCCTCGGGTGGCTTTGGTGGCCGCCGTTTCCCTCACAGCCCTGCCGGCGCTGACAGGCCGCGCGCGGGCGCCGCCGTTACCGAGCCCGCTGCCCCTCACGGGCCTCGCTCCGCCGGCCTTCTGTGAGGGAAGCTGTCGTCTGCTGACTGCAACGGCACCCGCGCGCGGTGCCGGCCTGCCGTTGTGGTTACCGGCAGCGGACGCCTGGGGCAGAGCTCGGCGTTGGCTGCATGGGGCCGGCCCGGGAGCTCTCGGCTTGTCGGGCCGCCACAGCAGAGCAGCCGGATCCCCCACAGCAGCGCCGGGGCAGAGCGCCGCGCCTCCTCCGCTCGGGCCACGCCCCCTCCCCGTGGCCCCGCCCCGTGCCTTTCCCGCGCGTGCTTCCGCGCTCCAGAGGCTGCGGTTGCCCTGTGGGAAGTGACACGCTGCGTCAAGCGGAAGTGACGTGCATCGCGTGCAGGCCCGGACCGGTGGGGGGGGTTTGGACAAGATGGCTGGATCCACAGGTCTGTGATGGGGGCTCGGTGGGCCTGGGGCCGGTGCGGGAAAGCGGGGTGTTGGGCTTGCGCCCGGGAGGTGCCTCCGTGAGGGCCGGAGGGGTCTCCTGTCTGGTGGGGGGAGGAGAGGGTCGAGCTGCCTCTGACGGGAGCGACGGGAGCAGGGAGGAGATCCCTTCTGACAGGGGAAAAGGGAAGCTCCAGGGGCGCCGGGCCCGGTTACGCGGCAGGCACGGTCCCTCCCGTCTGTAGAGCAGCGACACCCCTGTGAGAGCCTGGCCTGAGGGGTGAATGGGGGAGAAAGGGCTGGATTCTGTAGTGAGCGTAGTGGGGTGCTGGAGGAGAGAAGAATTCATCTGCTGAGAGACAGGAGTGGATAGATGCGCGTGTGTGTGGGCAAGGGAGGAGGTGTCTCTAGCCTGGTGAAAATGCTGGAGGCAAAAGGTTTGTATCCGTGTAACCATCTGGTGAGCATAGAAGTTGTAGTATAGTAGTTAATGAAAATTCTAAAATAAAGGAGTGTCTCCCCTCTTGATGCTGTGTAAAAGGCGTGTGTTGTGTTTTGGGGTAAAGGTATTTCAGTTTGGTGGTGACTGCAGCATGGTGGGGAAGAGGAGTGAAGCATCTTGCTCTCTTTCCCTAGACAGCCATTGGAGCCAAAGGGTCTCTCTTGTAAGCAAATGGAAGGGCAAAGAGCTGCAAGTCATCCCAGGAAGCCCATATCAGTAACCAGTGTAGTGTGTGTTGAGCATTTGCGTGGCAGAATATTGTGGAAGGTGGTGGGGAAGCAACAAACAAGCATATTGCTTAAACTACTAAATGCAGAATTTTAAGAAGCACAGCTATACTGCCTCAGTTTCATTTAATGAGCGGGTTGAAATATAAAAGGACCTTTCCTCTGTACAGAAAGCTGAGTCTTCAGGGCCTCATTTCCCCTTCTCTCACCCCTGAGACTTCATAAGTGGNAACTATTTATACATGTGTCTGCTCCAAACAAGATGAAGTGCTAGTACTGCATGTATTCATTGTTGAAGAAACGAAATCATTTTAGTAAAATGAAGCAAACAGAATCATCAACAGAACTGCTGGGAAAATTAGTTAGGGCTTCTAAAGCAAAATATTTGTTCCTGTAGAGAAAAACTGTTGGCTTTTTATTGGTATGTGCATAGATTTCTGGGGCATGGTGGGGGGTGTTTGCTTTGTTCTTTCCACATAGTATGCAAAAATTAAAATTTTTAAGACTTCACCCAGAAGAACTGCTCTTGCCAGGAAGCTGTGTTATACTCATCTGTGGAGGAGGGAAGGGAGTGATTTGCTATAGACATTAAATTTAACTGTACCTTGCTCTGTGAATTTAATCTGCTCTTCCTGTAAAGTTCAACATACTCCTTATTTGTTTCAGAAAAAAATGAATGTTTTGGTTGCATGAAGTCCAGGAATGAAATTCTAGCCTCGAGGAAGCCAACAGCAAAACTTTTACTAAGGTCAACTGTCTTAGTTTTATCCCAGTAATTTCTTTCCTGGGCTCACTAGTTCTTTGAACAATCACGTAAAAAATCACATGCCTTTAACAGCAGATTAAATTCACAGNCGTGAGGGCCGGAGGGGTCTCCTGTCTGGTGGGGGGAGGAGAGGGTCGAGCTGCCTCTGACGGGAGCGACGGGAGCAGGGAGGAGATCCCTTCTGACAGGGGAAAAGGGAAGCTCCAGGGGCGCCGGGCCCGGTTACGCGGCAGGCACGGTCCCTCCCGTCTGTAGAGCAGCGACACCCCTGTGAGAGCCTGGCCTGAGGGGTGAACGGGGGAGAAAGGGCTGGCTTCTGTAGTGAGCGTAGTGGGGTGCTGGAGGAGAGAAGAATTCATCTGCTGAGAGACAGGAGTGGATAGATGCGGGTGTGTGTGGGCAAGGGAGGAGGTGTCTCTAGCCTGGTGAAAATGCTGGAGGCAAAAGGTTTGTATCCGTGTAACCATCTGGTGAGCATAGAAGTTGTAGTATAGTAGTTAATGAAAATTCTAAAATAAAGGAGTGTCTCCCCTCTTGATGCTGTGTAAAAGGCGTGTGTTGTGTTTTGGGGTAAAGGTATTTCAGTTTGGTGGTGACTGCAGCATGGTGGGGAAGAGGAGTGAAGCATCTTGCTCTCTTTCCCTAGACAGCCATTGGAGCCAAAGGGTCTCTCTTGTAAGCAAATGGAAGGGCAAAGAGCTGCAAGTCATCCCAGGAAGCCCATATCAGTAACCAGTGTAGTGTGTGTTGAGCATTTGCGTGGCAGAATATTGTGGAAGGTGGTGGGGAAGCAACAAACAAGCATATTGCTTAAACTACTAAATGCAGAATTTTAAGAAGCACAGCTATACTGCCTCAGTTTCATTTAATGAGCGGGTTGAAATATAAAAGGACCTTTCCTCTGTACAGAAAGCTGAGTCTTCAGGGCCTCATTTCCCCTTCTCTCACCCCTGAGACTTCATAAGTGGGATTGACTGAGCTCGGGGCAGAGGAATGAATTGACCTCAGTGGTTAGTCTAGGGTGAATGTTGGCCACTAGTTTATTTCTGCTCCCAATCTACTGAATCATTGAGAGATTGAGGCTATAACAGAACAGAATAAACTTCTGTGTATTGAAACTGGTCTTGGTACCTTACTGTTAATTCTGCAAGGAAAGCTTGGGCAGAATTTTGGGGGGTAGGAGAGTCCTCTCCACTTGGTAGCGTGACAGGGGATTTACAGAGTGGAATTTGGTGAGGTTACAACAAATTGCTGGATACGGCAGCTCTTGAAACTTCATGAAAGAACAGTCCAAAAAGGTACATTATTGCCTATGATGAACTGAGGTAGAATGGATACATTAGAGAAACGTAGGTACTTTCTCAGCTATGGATTACTGCATTTTATTTCATTAAAATTTATTGACTTGCTTCCTTGTGTCTATGTTTAAAAGGATTTTATTATTTGTTTTATTACGCTGCCACTGCCAAAGACTTCAGATCATGTCTGGGCGCTTGCCTGGGATTCCTTGTAATGCACAGGAAGTAAAGTTGGTTTAGGTCATGTGTATTGAGTATTGTCATTTGGGATCACAGTCCATTCAGTCTGGCTAGTGTAGAATATCAGTTACTAAAAATTAGTATAGTAAAAAAAGCTATTTTCTTCCTACAGAACATTCAACTCTAGAAGAAGAAATATTTTTGACTAAGCTTTTCTAGTTTTACTACTATGTATGCTCTTCACAGTCTTACATGTGGTATTTTAAAATCTCCTGTATACACTTAGTGTGTCTCAGAAATATAGCCACAGCTGAAGTTCAAAAAAAGTGGGAGATGTAGAAAACTATTTATACATGTGTCTGCTCCAAACAAGATGAAGTGCTAGTACTGCATGTATTCATTGTTGAAGAAACGAAATCATTTTACTAAAATGAAGCAAACAGACAGAATGGTCAACAGAACTGCTGGGAAAATTAGTTAGGGCTTCTAAAGCAAAATATTTGTTCCTGTAGAGAAAAACTGTTGGCTTTTTATTGGTATGTGCATAGATTTCTGGGGCATGGTGGGGGGTGTTTGCTTTGTTCTTTCCACATAGTATGCAAAAATTAAAATTTTTAAGACTTCACCCAGAAGAACTGCTCTTGCCAGGAAGCTGTGTTATACTCATCTGTGGAGGAGGGAAGGGAGTGATTTGCTATAGACATTAAATTTAACTGTACCTTGCTCTGTGAATTTAATCTGCTCTTCCTGTAAAGTTCAACATACTCCTTATTTGTTTCAGAAAAAATGAATGTTTTGGTTGCATGAAGTCCAGGAATGAAATTCTAGCCTCGAGGAAGCCAACAGCAAAACTTTTACTAAGGTCAACTGTCTTAGTTTTATCCCAGTAATTTCTTTCCTGGGCTCACTAGTTCTTTGAACAATCACGTAAAAAATCACATGCCTTTAACAGCAGATAATTTAGGATGAAAATAGCTGTTCTTTAATGTGTGCTAAAGAAACTCTGTATGTCAGTGCTGTGTTGTTGTCGAATAAGTATCTTACCTGCTTTCTAAATCACCTATATTGACTAATTTTAAATGTAGATATTGCATGTCCTAGAAATGGATATTTGTAAGATGCAGTTCTATTGGTCTTCATAATTAAAACTCCTGCTTGAAGCTAGACCTAGGTTGTTTGTGTGGGTACTGCTGTAGATCCAGGGAAAAGCAAGTCAATTTTTTAAAGAAAAGAACAGCTATTGTTGTTATAATTGTCTAATTTCATATTGGTTAGCTGGAGATTCATTCTATTCATATATCTGAAAATACAGAGCAGAAGATGTAATTAAACAGAGAATGCCTTTTACAATCTCAGTGTAACTTGAGGAAAAAAAAGTCAGTAACAGAATTAGAAGGAGTTAAACAGGGAGTTCATTTATTCCTTTCCATAATTTGTGTTTTACTTAAAATTGCCTTGTGTGTATAGGATATAGATATATCTAGCTAAAATGTGAATGTTTCCTGAAAACAGCAATCAGGTCATTAAGTGGTTAGAACTTATGTGTGAAAAGATGAGAATTAAGGCAGCAGTGTCTATACTGTGCTCTAACTCTGGCTGGTAAAGCTTTTGTCTACTTCCTCTTCAACTGAGGGCTTCAGTAGCTTGGGGGAGGGTGAATAGGGATAAGTGAATGAAAACTCCCCTTGGCTTGTTGACACTGTGCACTCAAGGAAAAACATCAACTGATCTACAGTCAGCAATTGTATGTGAGATTCCTGATTTAGTATGTAGTCAGAAGCAACATTTTTGGAACTGTGCTTAATGTCTTTGAAGTAACACAGCTAGATCTGAAAGAAGTATATTTTTCTGTATATCCATACTTCTAATTTCCGGATATTCTAATCTTTAAGGATGAGTCGGCTTCTTTGTGTGACTTACGTTGCCCATGCAAAAATATATTTCCCTTTGAATTTATATATAATTGATTTTTGAATAGAAATGGCACAGTGCTCAGTGTCAGTGCCTTGTTTTCTTAACTTTGGTTTTTACTTCTATTTGCAAAGATTTAGTGATTGTGAAACCGGTTCTAAGTGTGCATGAGTGCAGCTGTAAGAAGCCGATACTAAAAATGAAGGGCTGGAAGTGGCCTTGGGTGCATTCAGTCTAACTCCCTGAGCTGAGAAGCAAGGACTGATTATATCTTTCCAGGTGACTGGAGTTTTTGTTGTTTTTGTTTTGGTTTTAAAACTTTTTTTCCCTGAAATCCTCAATTGAAAAAGACTCCTTAATGTGCGATAGGGTTTTCTAATACTTCCCCTTAAATCCTTTGCAACTCTTCTCCATTCCAAATCCAGCTGATGTCTGTCTTTTTTGTGCTTAGTGGGACAGAGACTGATAGATCACCATACCCTGTGCGGAGACTCCTAGATATTAAGAGCCATTCAGAGGAGTAATAAAGGAATGTTTTCATAAGGGGGATGTAGAAGTAATGTTTTAAAGGCTATTTTTTTCCATGTAGGAGATGGTACAGTTTAAGCTTTGTATCTAGAAAACTTGTGTATTAAACTCTGCACAGGTAGGCTTCTATTTTCCTCTGACCTGGTGGATGCCTGTTTCCTTCCTCTTTTTTTTTTTTTTT
>VZTO01024232.1:0-48674 GCA_013400615.1 Syrrhaptes paradoxus
TTAGTTTCTGAACTGTAGTAAATAAATTAATTTTTAAAAAGACACTTGAAATTTCTTAAGTTGGGAAATATAAAAGGATACTGTGTAAGAATGAGAGAACAGGGCAGGAACCTCATAGCTGTCATCTGAAATGTTTAATAACTGAACTAAGCAAATACTCCAAATTAAGGATCAGCGGGTTTATGCATGCAGCTATATATTCAGTAGAAAAAGATTCATTTTAGTCATACCAGTATTTATACAAACTTTGTTACTTGTTTGATTCCTCTAAATTACAGGACAAATTGCCCATTTGCACTGCCCAAGTACCAATTCATTCGTTCCATTTATAGTAGGGAAGAAGGAAAGGGAAGGAAACAAGCCTGCCTCACAACAGCTTTTTTTAATTTGTGTGCAATCACTCAGGGCCCAGACCTGGAGCCCTTGCATGAGTAAACCTTGCAGGAAGGTACAGGAGTGGAATTCAGTGACAACCTTGCCTGAACTAAGAAAAAGACATTAAATCCTAAGAGAAGGTGCTTGGACCCACAGAGGTAGGAGAAGAAGGAGGGAAAACTGCAATTTTTTAAAAAGTAAGCTCCACAAAGCACATTTTCTCTAAGGATTGAGCATAGGGGGGAAAAGATACTTACTGGATGGTCAGCATCCAAATCGGACCCGTACATCAGCACTCGGTTTGCACACTTATCCAAATCCGCTATCTTCTTCGGAAACCAGGGAACATTCTCCATGTCTAGGGAACGCATGGAATCCTCACAGTTATTAATAATGCTGAGCACGCTGAGGGAGGAAACACTACTTTCAAGTATGGCTATAGCGGTTAGAAGTGAAATCTATAAATTAAGAGGGTCATGAATACGACAAGGGAGTCCACTGCCTATCTGGCACCAGCCTACAGCTCACACTTCCTCCTCTGTCACTGACACAGTCTGCCTACAGAGAACAGCCAGCTCCAAAGCGTCCAGGGGAGGAAACAGTTAACATGGGTTTTCTGAGGCTCTTAACTCTTGTTGCTGTTAATGTCAGAGCAGTATCTAGAGGATCCAGCTGAGACAAGGCCTCCGTGTGCACACTGCTGCAAACTTTCTAGGGTACCAAGTGTGCAAAGCAGCCAAGGAGTGATTTGCCTGTGGTCTCCGGGCAGAGCGAGAGCAGGTTGGAGCCCTACCATCCTGCTTTACTGACCATGGGGAATAAACATTGCTCTGTGGTTAGGTACCTCTGAAGCATCCAGCTTTGCTGAGGGGTTTGCGGGGGAAGAGGAAGAGGAGGGAATTTCAGCCCTGCAGCCTTAGAGAGATGCATCATTAATTTTGGAAATAAACATTTTTTTTTGTAACCCAAGGGAGTTTATAACCAAGTTCTTGGCAGAGTGGTTAACACCCTGTTTTTTCCACCCCAATGCTTTTCAGTTTTCTTAAAAAGGACAGGGGGCGTGTTTAGATTGAAATTCCCCTTACTGAGGGCTCAAGTAAGCCGTTTCTATCCAAGAGATGCCAGATCTCATCTTCCCCTGCCTACCAGCCTGTGCCAAGCACAGTGGCTGAAAAATACACAGGACCAACTTCCTGCTGCCCTGAATTTCACACATCTCCGTAGAAGCAAAGGCAAACAGGATACGAAGCATCCTAAAGTTAAAAGGCACCTCCTTCACACTAATGTAAGTAACCAGTTATGATAAAAAGTGGTAAAAAAAAAAAAAGTTAAATCAAGAGCTACATGCGGAAATTGCAGAATTCACCTCCCACTCTTACCCGTGTCTGACCTGAACTGGGATCTGTCAGTACCATACTGCTGTCATCACAGTGCAGAGCCCCAGCCAAGTCCCAGGTGCAGGGACGCCCATTCACACCAGTTGTGCTGTGCTGAGAAGGGATGGGAGCACAGAGAACGGGCATTCAATTTGCACCAGCCCAAAGCAGCCCGTACTCCTAGGGGACACTAGCCAACGCAGCCCTGCTCGTATCAACCAAACTACGCTCCTTCACAACACAGAAGCACAAACCTGGCAACTCCTGATTGAGAACACTACACAAGTGCAGGTGTGGACACCACAGAAAGATTTCAAACCAACACACTGAGAAGCGCATGTTCATCAGAACTGCCTTTTGTACTTACCATCCTCCTGGACATTGAAATGCTCTGTCGGGTTCACAGAGACAACGCTGACGTGGGAGTTCAGGAGCTGGAAGATCTCATTCAGTTGTTCCCTGTTGCTGTCACAATCCACAAAGATCTCAAACTCAGAATTTCGTCTCTTGGACTTCCGGGACTCAATGTGTACCAGATTTACATGCTTCTCCTGTTTGTAAGAAGTAATGTTCTCAAACAGATTAACTCAAAACTCAAATTTGTTTTTCAAACAAATGTTCACCACCTTTGTGAAGCTATTTTAGTTAATTGTTTATCTCTTGATAACAGCTTGCTTATCGGGGGAAGGAAATGGTTTGATTTTAAAAAGCCTCCCATTGACAAGAAAATGAAAGACAACTTGTGTTCTTTCAATTTCATTACATTCAGAAAGCACAGAAAGACACAGTCAGGAGGCTTAAATTCACAGAAGTTTTTCTTTCATCCCTCCCATAGGGAGCTGATTAGCAGCTGCCTCTGGGGAAATTCACCAAAATGCCCATCAAGTCACCATATAATTATCTCACAAGCAAGCACAGGATTTAAAAGCAGTAGTTCTCAGGGCGTAAATTTCACTTTTCTTTTCTTTGAAAAATTATTTAATCGTATGTCTTATATCAGGAACACAGAAAACACCCCAGGCTAAGACACGCAGGGCCAGCTGACAGATCACAGTGGCACTGCGCATATTCCTTGAACAACACCGACCCAGCAATCGAAGGGGGGCAGTTGGGCAATTGCAGTTCCTCTGTCACCCTCAGTCTGGCCAGGCAGGGTGACAAAGGCATTGGACTCAACCCAGTGTGGGTCAGCACCCCAGGCATCTGCCTGCCTTCACAGGAGCTTCAGACCCACCTTTCAGCTGAATTTAGATGGCAAGTTCTCTCAGTAGAAATGACGAGTGCCAATCCTCTTTTCATGAGGGAAAAAGACAAAACTCTGAGTCTTTAGTCAGTGCAGATGATGCATTTTGTGAAGATTTTTAGCCAGCCAGCATCTAATTTCAGAGGCATAAATTTGCCTTTGTGTGTAATTTTGGATGCAAAGTGGGAGCCAGGTTAGGAACCACATCCTTAACAAATGGAAGCAATTCATTCTACTGTGTTCCAAAACTATCTTTACAATTTAAAAATACAGAGCTGCTGTAACAGTGTGATTATTACATACCTGAAAGAGTTTTAATGCTTTTACAAGTCCTCCGACTTCATTCTTCAAGGAAAAAATGATGGCTGTTCTTCCTCTTTCAGATGCATGGTCTTCATTCTCTTTATTATCTTCAATCATCACATAATTTGACTTATTTAACTAAATGCAAACAAAAATTTTTTTTTGAGTGGCTAGTAAGGCAAAAAGTGTAAAGTTTTACATTTCAGTTTGTCTTGGGGTAATATTGTGCTTTGGCTGATCAACCACAAAGGGAAAGGTGCCAATGAAACCATTACACAGTAACAGGCACAAAGTTAGACACACACAGAATCTGTGAGAGCTGAGGATGAAACACTGAGATTCCTTTTTCACATTTGTATGACTTTGTAGGCACCTTTAGGATGTCATCTCTAGGATGCATAAAATGTTTTGAAAGTATAGTTTATAATTAGCATTGGTATTTTTGGGAGGAAAGGAGCTATAAGATGTCAGCAGAAATAATAACTTGAACAAAATACTTGCGAGTAAATTTGATGAACATTGGTAAAGGAAATAATCCAAAACCCGCTGGATACAGGTAGGAAAAGATGGATCAAGATTTAGTAAATCAGAACTCAAAAATCATTACCTTTCTCTCCTTACATAATAGTAAACCACTGCTTTTACAGCGAAAAGAGACAAAACTTAAGGATTTAAAACATTGTGCTGACCAGAACCTGTTGGCTATAGAGACAGTCCCACTCTGACAAACCACAGCCCAGCTATTCCATCTGCCAGGTCCCCCTGACAAACCCTTATCGCAATCACCCAACTCACGCACTAAAAATTTTCAGACAAACAAAATGGTAGGACCACATGGTTGTGTACATTACTAGTGATCACACTCCTGACTGTGCTGAAATCAGTGGATATCACAGACCACATTCTTAGCCACACATAGCCAAGCCACAAATAGAGATAATACAGGAACTACTAAGAATGTAGAAAAATGCAAAGTAAAGAAAAAAAAATACAAGGCTTAGAAGCAGTGGCTGTGTCTCATAAGTCTTCAAACCTTGCAAAAATAAACAAAAAGATGAGGTTTCAGAAGGTGACAGTGAGGAAGAGCAGAGAAACGATGAAGGCACATTATTGCTCTTTGGAATTATTTTTTGATTTGACAGTTTTTAAAGATATTACTGTGTGCTGACAACGCATCAGGAATGGAAAGAGAAAAAAATGCAATCAAAATGCAGCAGTTCTATTGACTCCCTTCTACAGTGTCTCCAATTTTAACCTTTTTAAAATACATAACACCATGCAGCTAAGTATTTCTATCTGTAACAGGTACGTTTAAAGATAAAAAACAATTTTACATATCTTTTATCAAAACATTCCCATTTATCTTTCAGATTAAGAAGATAATCTGCCTAACAAAATAACACAATCAGCTCATTTCAAATTGAGTGGTTTACAACAAGGCAGATATTTGATGCTGCTCTAAGAAAGGTTTCAAGCAGGTTAGCAGCTGTGAGCTCTTTATGGTGCAGGGGTGGTATCCTATGGAAGAGATCTGGCTCCAAGCCCACTGATGGTCACGGAAATATAGTCACTGGATTTCTGACTTGGTCCCCATCTTTAACGAGTTGTCACTATGTGATGAGCTGGATGACAGTGCCAGCCCCTCACACTGTTTGTGATCCAGCAAAGCCACTGATCTCCATTAAATTCTCTGCTGAAAGTGAGAGCCCAATCCCAGCTCTGCTGAGCAGCCGGCAGGTTTCACAGCTCGCTTCAGCAAACACCAGATCAGGATCACAAGAGCCAGGAAGAGGCACTGAGCATGGGTACACCAAGCAGAGAAGAAAAAACTAACAACCTTGCTATTACATAGAGGTTATAGGTTGTTTTCTCAAGTGCCGAGACAGCCATTTGTGTGAGCCAAGTCCTACTCTTATGACACTGCTGCAGAAGAAGCTGGCAGCAAATAAGTCTCCGTTACAGATAGAGTTGGACAGTGGTCTTTGAAAACAAAACCTGTTGGGCTGTTTTATATATGGCTTATACACAGCACGTTGGCTTGATTCCACATTCAGGATCATTGACTTAAGATCAGGTTAATGAGATTTGGCACAGCTGTGTTCAACACTATAAGGTACACAGCTAGGACAAACTACATGCATTGAAGACTAATGTTCTTATTTTCTATTTTGATAGTTCAGCTAACATTGTGTTTAGGACCAGGTCACAACATTTGTAAAGTAGTATGTTTAGGAGAAACACAGTGTGTTCATACATTAAGTTCTAAAAATTACTTGTAACTTACAAATTTGAATGAAGTTGCAGAAGAGAAATTCAGATGCCTACAATACCAAACTCACACTGCTTACACCTTTAACCCTGAGCCAACATTACTCTTTGGCTTTCAATTAAAAAATGGACTGAAAAGAGGTCTGTACTCATGCAGCAACCACTTTGGTGCAAGACAACAAAAGAAAATGGTAATGCAAAAATAATACCTCTCCTCCAACATCTGCACCTTCACTTCCATTTTATTCTGTAACTCAGCTCTAATCAACTCTCACACTTTTCCTTTGCACGGTAGCACATTTCAGCCTTTTGGGGGCAAGGGGGCAATTAATATTGCATTGATGCTTATTATTAATAATGCAAATCATTAACTGATTTCCCATCAACCTGACCCAAGTCTTAATGAAAATACACAAACACAGGGATACTCTAGAACCCTTATTTAGACAGATATCTAGGTGCCTTCTGGCTAATGATGGCTCCTTTTGGAGCCCTTAGCAGTAACCTTCCTTCTCCTCCTCCCCAAAGAATATTCTCTGCGAGACAGATATCTGAAGGTGTATATTTTGTGCTTTAATTCTTTATATTATTGGATAGTTAAGATTTAAAATTATCCAAACAGACTCGTCTAAAAGAAATCACATTTTAGAGCCACAAATAGAAGACCAAAAAATCTTTTAAAAAAATGTATTTGAGACAGATTGTCACTAATTGTACTTGATAAGAAGTCTCAACAGGCTTTTTATATCCTCCTCCCTCTTTAAGTAGCTGCTTACTTTCTCCCTGTCCTTTTGACGCACTTCTTAGTAAGGAAGGATGAAGACTTGATCTTATGAGTCACCATGGCTAGATGTCCCACTGCAGGGAAATTCTTCAGCCACACTAAACATCTACCTTAGATCTAGTTCTCAGACACCACTCCAAAAGCTGTGCTGCACAGTTTATTTGGCTTCTAAAGCTGTGAGGAACAAGGCACAACAATATTTTGTGAAACTTTACTCCATTACAGCCAGCATTCTTGTTTTCACAATGAATTTTACTAACATTTTAAACTGTACAGTATCAATAACTGTGGCCACCATGTAAGCACTGATTTTATCTCCTCTTCTCTGATGCACTAAGCATATTCCCCCTGGAACAGGAGATAACCCAGCAGTGATTATTCTGGGCTGTATCACACCCTCTGTCTTTTAATCAATGACACACCAGAAGTTACTTTTCTTCTACCCTAATTTCAACTGCTCAGATTTGAATTTTACCCCTTTTTTCCTCCCCTTCTGCCCACAAACAGCAGCACACACCAGCCCATCCCAGCCCGGCGGCACCGGGCGCTCCCGAGGCCAGAGGAGCATCGCCGGGACATCTCCGCTCCTCGGGTAACCCCCACACCACCGCTCCGAGCACCGCAGCACCGAGGCGGCAGAGCCCTAACTTCAGAGAAACAACATGTTCCCCACCATCCAAGCCCCCCCACCCCGCAGCGGTGCCCCCAGCCGAGCCCCCCGCACCCCCTCACCTGGCCAGCAGCCTCCCGCGGGCCGGGTGCCGCCTCCAGCGAGCTGCCGCGGCGGGGCGCGGGCTGCATGGCCGGGACGGGACGGGCCGGGGAGCGGCGCTGGGCAGCGCCCGGCCCCCGGCGGCAGCTTTATGGAGGGGGCGAGAGCCGCCCCTCAGCGCCCGCCGCGGGGGGCGGAGGCGGGAGGAAGGCGGTGGGGAGCGCCGCCCGCCCCGGCTGAGGAAGGAGAGAGCTTGGAGAGGGAAGGAAGGCGCGGTTTCTGTTTAACCCCCTTAATAACAGCCGCGGAAAGTGGTCTGTTCAAACGCTGGCTGCAGGGAAGGGATGCTCAGAAGCAGCCACCAACTATCCCCCCTCTCTGCACCCCAAAAAAACCCACGCAGAAAGAGGTGCTTTTCCTCCTGACTTACACCTCCTTGGTCATGCCCCTCAGGAAAAGAAGTCACCAGACTGACTTTTGGGGGTTTTGCAGCAAACAAATTTGCACCCCAGGGGGCAAAGGGGAACAAGTGTTCGACTGGAAGTGCATTTGTTGCTGTGAAAATAAATCGCAGCATGTTATTTCTTTTCTAAAAAACACCTGCACCTACAGGAAGAATAACTACATTTCAACAAGGAGAAAAGTATATCTTTTCATATCTTACAGTGTCATGTATTTTCGGTATAGATCTAGACATATGTCTGTATTTTAGAATCTATCACAGTTTCAGACTCCAGTTCTCGCTGTCCCCTCTCAGGTCAGACTTGGCAACATTAAGATAAGGGATTTGTGGTACACAGCAGGAGGAGCCAAAACATGCTCTGGGAGCACAAGCCCTTGGAGGCTTTCAGGGGTTAAGGGAAGATAGATTGATTGTTCCCTGTTGGGCATGGGCTGTCCAAAAGCAGAGATTCTGGTCTTCTGTTACATTCCTTACAAATCTACCTTTCAAAGAAATGCTCAAAATGAGCAATGACTAGTTTTACTCTAATTGACTCAAGTCTCTGAAAAATCTCCAGTATTTTTCTCTTCAGTGCCTAAAATATTGAAACTTTAATTCCAGCTAGATCTCTTAGACACTGATGTAATCAAATGATAAACTACACTGATGAAGCCAATATGCAGGCTAACACCCCAGCAAGGCAGACACAATCACATTTGTACCAACATCTCCAATGACATTGGTGTCTTCCATCTTCCTAGAAGATCCTGAACTCCAAACAATCCTGTTTTTATGAGGACTGAGGGTGACTAGTTTGGCCCTTCACACACAGCACAGGATTGAAAGAGCATGGCTCTAAGTCCTGACATAGCTGGAAAAGCCAGTTTGCTCCTGTTTGCTAATGGGTTATATTTTGTGACCAGATGCTTCAATTTTTTCTTCATAAAGAAAATGAAATATTTATTCACTGTACGTCTTAGCTCTACAACAGACATTTCACTTCTTGCAGGAGAGATCTCAAACAAGCTGACTCAAAAAGCAAACAATTCGTAGGATCTTTACCTAGAATCTTAAGCATATGGGAGCCTGATATTAATAATGAACCTGTAAACATGGGTACAGTAAGATATTTATGAAAGAATATGACTAATCAGTCAGGTTTCCCTAGCTCAAATACAGCAATAATAAGAACTAGCATGTCATTCTGTATATTATTTTTTTGGAATTACTCACGAGGTAGCCCTCTAGAAGCTTTTCCATTGCAGGTAAGCATTTTTTTATTTGGAAATCTGGACTCAGGCTGGGTTTCCAGTACTTCCTGATAGTAGCCTGCTTTCTCTTCTGTCAAAATGTTGTGTTCATCCTTGACAAAATTTGAAAGAAAACACAAAATACAATTCTCACTCATGTTTCTTCAGCCATAAGAACACAGCTGAGTTCAGGTCACTTTAACTGTGAATGAAGAAATTTTGTTTTGTTTTGTTCTGTTTTCCTCAGATCTGCCATTCACTCTCTTTCAAAGACTATAAGGTTTCACAAGAGACACTGGGAAATACAGGGGGGTTTTGGTGTATACAGATGGATTATTCTAGTGTTAATGGACACAGACGTCCTCCCCTACAGCCCAAACCGGTAAAGATGCTCAGCACAGAGTCAGTCACTTCTGAAAACCCGTTTTGGAACCTCTCTCTCCAGCAGGCAACAGAAGCAGTGGTTTGGTTAACACCTATGGGTACCTGAAGACACGAAGCACAGAGGAGGGCACAGGACAGTCCAGGGGGCCACACCGAGACAAAATGGTGAAGCCGAGCTCAGCAGACGCACACAAGCTTTAGTGCACCCGAGAGCCACGGAGGGGATATAAACTGAGCTGCCAGCTATGCCACATTTAAGGGCACTTCCCACCTCCAAGGCCCCAGTCTGATAAACAGGCAGGAGCGTACCTGCCTCCCATCCTTACCCTGTCATTTCCAATTTGAGCACCAGCTTTCTGGGACACTGGTCATCCTCTCTCTCATACCTACCACTGCAGAGCCCGTGGGCAGCTTGGCCTGGAACCGCTGATACAATGCCAGCAGTACACAAACAGACAAGGAAATTTAACTCCATATGAAATTGATTAGTTACATAAAGAGATAACCAGGGTGCCCAGAGTTTTGGGAAGCTGATTAAAGCTGATTCACTGGTTTAGTAAGAAGTGCTTGTTCACCACAGCCCGTGCCCTGTAGTCTGGAAGAGCAGAGCCACAAAGCATAAACTGACTCGATTACAGCCCCTTTTCACGGGGTGCTGGCGGGAGCCTGCTCTGCTCCTCTCCACGCAGGGCTTCCAGCTCCTGGGAACATGGTTTTATAGAACTATTTAAAAGGTGTTATCTGGAAGCTGAATCTTCACAGTTTTAGGGTTGCAGGGTTTCAGAAAACCATCACTCTGTTGAAAGCATAACTGCTGCTTTGGGTTTTCGCAGGCAGCGGGACACTTCTATCTTCTCCCAAAAGCTGGCAGCATATCCTACCATTTAAGAACAGTGGCTTTGGCCCCTCACCACAGGCAAGAGCAATATGGCACAGCAAAACTGCTAACAGTCAGCTATGGGGTTCAGTGCAACCAGGACAGCAACATGCACGGGTGCTGCTCTGCCGCCCTGGGAGGAAGCAGCACGGGTAAGGACTGGCCTAGAAAACTGCTGAAGTGCCAGAGCTGGTCTGCAGGAGCAGTGAGAGGCCAAGAGTTTTCAGTGTGATGTCAGAAGCCTGGACAGACCCTGAGGTGGGAAGGAGTTGTGAAGGACAAAGAGACAGCCTGGGGCATCGACACCGTAGGGACACAGGCCTCTCTTTATCCCATGAGAGATAAAGCAATACAGCAATTTTTTTAAAAGCCCACAGGAGATTTCTCAGACAAAGCCCTCCAGACAGATAATTGAGGATCAAGCACAGGTCAGACCCTGCTCAGAAGTGGGTCAGGCTGATCACACATTGAGCAAGGCGGTGCTTTGCCACGTGCGGCTGCCACAAAACCCGCTGCGTCGGCACAGAGCTACTGTGGCACACTCACTGTGAAGGCTGCCAGAGCTGGCTTCCTATTAGTCTTCCCTCATAATTCCTCATTAAATGAATCCTCCTCTTCTCAGCAGCCTCCAGACCCAAGGGAGAGGGTGGATCAGACTGAGAAGTCCCGTGTTTTCTGGGCACTTTGTTGGAGTAGCTCCAGGAAGGTCAAGCAGTGCCAGAAGAGGCCATGACTCCAGTCCTGCTGCAGCCTCAGAGGTGACTCCTCTTGTCCAGTTTTTGGGGGTTTCTGTTTTGTTCTTCACAGCAGGAACTTGACAGCAAAGCTTGCAACCAGGCAGTGGTGCTAACACTGTGCGTATATATTTGTAGATAAGCACACTGGAAATTTTTAGGCTGAAAAGTATGAAAAGCCAACTGTCACATCTCCAGATCTTCACCTCCCTAGAAAGCCACGCAGTAAAGGAACTCTTTTCACTGTCTGTGAAACAGAACATAAACTTTCTGCCCTACGTCTCCTCTTCCTCCCACTCTGAACAATGCTTTCCATGGGTCACAGGTAAAATACGTAAGGACTCAACTAACCTGGGACACATCCTTTCAGACACAGCACAAGTCTTGTATCCACCAATACTTTGAGGAAGCTGGTCTAGAAAAAGACAGAAAAGAGAAGAATTGCTATAGTATAGGGGCTCACAAGTGCTCTAGTGCTGGGGGAGAGACAAGAGTCAGAGGGTGATTTTGTTCAACTTGCCACAAGTGATGAGGCAAGAACCATACAAAGGCAGGAGGGGAATGATCTGCAGGAATATTAATCTTCTGCTGAAAGATAAGATTATCTGCCTCAACACAGCAAGGCTAAAGGAGGGAATCAGTCAGCCCTAAATTCTACTCAATCCTGCCAAGGTCATCAACGTGAATTACCACTTCTCCCTGCGTGGTAGGAGACAGTGCTCTCATCTGCCAAGAGGTAATTTCACAACATCACTTCTGGAATATAAACCTCCTCGGCCATCCCTTGGACTTCATTTGGCCCAGACATCTCCCTTTCCAACCAGGAGCATTTGCCTGAGGCAATGTGGCCACTTAAAGCTTTTCCAGAAAAAGGTATGAAGCGTTAAATCCCTGAACAAAACAGGTTTAATATGACTTAGTATTAAGTCTGCTCTAATCATAATTACCTTCTCCAGAATAGACTACTGCAAATTCTAATCACAGCCCTCTGCCTTTCTGTTAATTAACTGCTGCAGACAAGTTATGCCTTTAAGAATTGCATGGCACCTAGGGAAGCACTATGGAAGTTGCAGGAAGAGTGGAGATGAACATCATGCAGCCCTTTGGAAAAGCTGGTTTTCCTGCATAGGTTTTACAGATTGTCCTTGTTTTCTGCTTGGAATTTATGGGTGCCCTAGGGTACTGATGCCTGAAAAACTGCTGGTCTGAAAATCTGACTCATTTTCTTCTACTGATTTTTAATATTTATAAAGCATTGATCATAACACCACCTCAGCAGCAGTGCTTGCTTCCATTCACTTTCTAGTCTTTATTCTCCCAACTTTTGACTTCTCTTACTTAAAGGAGATAACTGATCATTGCAATTTAGGTCATTTACCTAAATGCTGCGAGTTAAACAGCTCCAAATCCAAAAGCTTTTCAAATTTTCTAAAAATATATGGATCTGAAATCCCTAGCTTTCAACAGGGGAATCCTTCCATTTGCTCCCTTCCTCTGTGAACCACCATTCTTCTGACAGCACTTCCCAGAGCAACTCACCCAATCGTTCACCAGCATGAGGCTGTGACAGTGTCATGTGCTGTACTCAGAATGACTGCTGAGAAACATCTGGAAGTCTTGGTGCAATAACTCAGCTGCTCAGAAGGGGACCACATCCACATGAGGGTGGTTTAGCCATCAGCTAACTCTGTGTTACTGAATAGTTGTTGAATAACAAAGCATTTGATTCATAAGCAGTTAATAAGCAACGGAAAACATTTACAAATACCTTTTTCCAATGAAAACTGCAAGAACCAATCAGGCAAATTACCCACTCTCATGATTCAGCCAGCTGTAGTATCAATAGCCTCTAAGCATGCTTATTTTGAAAAGCCAGAGATGCTGAGTAAATCTACTGAAGCACACCGAGCCAACAGACCATTCACTGTTTGTGTATTTGCTTTGGACTGTTTAAAGAAGTAATATCAGCCCTTTCATCTGAGGCAGGTAATATTTTTTTCTCTTGATAAAAGCTAAATAAAATCATGAGTGACATGAGTTACGTGCTGCTCTCAGCAAACAAGGTGTAGTTTTTCCTAACAACACCTTTGCAAGCTTTTTACAAAAGATTAGTTAAGACGCTGCTGGAGCAAGGCAGAAACCACACTCTGATTTGTTTTCACCAGGGAATATGATATCACAAATTTAATATCAGCTACGTTCCAAACAGAACTGCTGTCTGACTGGGAATCAAAGCCCTAAGAGAGCTTTTTGCTCCAACTACTCTGGACTTAGCAGGTCCAGAAGTGCCAATTACAACTTTTTTTTTTTTTTTTTCTTATCCGTCCCATGTTGGCCCAGCCACCTCGGGTTAAATCTGCAGGAAGCAACAGAGCTCTGATCCTGCACCACCTGACAAAAATTCCCCATGTTACTACAGCAAACAGGATTTAGTCCAGCGACAACTATCAACCAGGGGTGGGGAAAACCAAGTGGAAAGCTTGACAAACTTATCTACATACTGCCTGGAAATACAGCGCAGCTTGGAGAGGATGAGGAAATAACTGCCTTTCCATTAGCATCGCTTGAGTCTTACAAATGCTGTTCTGCTTGGGCTTGTGCACCAATCCTGCCCTCCCGGCAGGATGGTCGAATGGCTACCCAGACTGTAAAGCAGAAGGATCACGTATCCACGTCCCTCTTGCAGGATTTGCAGCCCTGCTCATAGTTGCTGGTGCAGAGAAGACAGCCAGGCAGGTGGGCAGTGCCGCTGCACCCGAGTAAGGGGAGCAGGGCAGGTGCAGGGATGCGACCCAGCTGCAGCCAACAGAATAAATCCGTAGTGGCAAGCAGGTCTGAGGCCAAGCAGGTTAAATCAGCAAGCTGGGATCAGCGAGGTACGTGGCCAGGCACAGCGTACCTGCCGCACAGCTCAGGCAAGTGTGACTGGGAGGCTCACAGCTGTACATGGCTGCACAGCACCAATCCTGGCCATCAGCCCCAAAGCCCTGGCAAGGGGAGAGAGGCCAAGAAGCTGCCTGTGGCTGAGGCGTCCGGCACCAATGCTGCCATTGCTGTGAGCTGCAGAGAGCTCAGAGTCCAGGGTGCAAAATGCTTAACCTGGATGGAAAAGACAAAGCGCCTGAAAAGAGGAGAAGAGTGTTTGAGAGCCATGGGCAACCTCAGCCACCAGCACAGAAAACAGCCTCTCGTAGCACTCAGAGTAACACGTGATCTGAAGCCGGGGATTACTTGTGACCACATCCCAATACCTCTCCATCCCTTAAGCAGTGCAGTAGAAGTGGACTCCATCCATGGAGGAACCACCCTGTTAGCACTATTTCTACTACATTATCATTTCTATTAGAAAACCTCAAGAATTACCCAGTTCTTTTACATCATAGGCAAACACAAAGCAAAATAGTCAAATGCATAAATAAGCCTGCTGATAAGAGAAGTGACTGTTTGTTAACCTCAGCCTGTTGGCCTAATTAGTATAACAGCAACATATTTTGCATTCAAAGTGAGATGGAACAAGCTAACAAAGGAGAAAGCTTTGTACTTGCTAATGATATGAGTAAGCACAGCTCAGAAAGCAATTCAGCAAACTTTGATCCACTCAGAAAAGAGAAGGAGAGCTCTTCAGGCACTTCTGACAACACAGCCTTACCACGAGGGTGTTCCAGTAACCAGCTCTACCATATTCATATGCCTTTGGGAAGTTTATTTGACTTAGATTTGTTGAATGCAAGCAGCAGAAAGACTGCATTTAATGTACTTCACACAGCTTAAAAATAGCAAGGCCAAGGGAAATCAAGAGCTGACCCTAAACTCCAATCAATCACAGAAGACATGGGGTCTGCCTGTTAAAGCAGGTTTTCTATGTCCATTTCACCTCCATGTTGTAAGCAATCAGCCCTTCTGAAACAGAGCATGTGGCCAGATTTTTTGTTCCTAGCCAATCTGTTATGTTCTATCAGTGTTTCAAAGTGAAATTTGGAGGACTGAGTCTGCAGACATTAGACACTGCCCCAATCCACAAAAATCCAGGTGTTCCCACAGCAAAGCAGACTGCTGAGGGCAGATTCTGGTCTAGGCACCAACACTGACCACTGGTCAGACAAACAAAGTAAATTAAATCACAGTTACTTTCTGCCGTAAGGATAAAAACCAGCAAGAAATGTAAACCCATCAATTCACAGTGGGGACTTTAAACACACCAGCAGTAGTAAAATGTTCAGCCTCGGAGCTGTGAAATTCATCATCATTTCCAGGATTAGCAAAAGCTGTTCATCTCACTGTGTTATCATGACAGACTTCTTTTTTTTCCCTCTGAGTTCCTTTTATCTTATTAGATTTTAGCTCCCATTATAGTTAGGACAATTTTCCAATGGGGCAAAATTAATTAGTTTGCATCAAAGAAAGGCTCCTTGAAACAGAACACTAATGAGTTTCATCTGCCTGATTAGAGGGTTTTGCTTTTAGTAACACTTGGTGCAAAATTTTGTTTCAGAGAAATACAACATTATAAGAATATTCAAGGCTAAAAGCATTAGCTAAACAGTAACCAGGATAACGGATAAAAGATGAGGGTGGGAAACTGTGAGCAGACATGTAACTGAATATTGATAAGAAGAGGCAAGTGTAGAGCAGAACAGGTTAATGAAGATTTAACAAAGAGGTGTTTGTGCAAGTAGAGCTTGGTACAATTCACAACAGCACATTTAGTGAACGAACACTACACCTCCCGTCTGTTCACAATGCTTTTAGGAATTAAATGGAAAAGAGCTAGGGATGGGAAAAGAGTACTCATTTTTATAAAGAAAAGATGGGAAAAAAGTTCATTCTGGATGAGTCAAACTAATTTTGAATAGCTGGCAAATTACCTGGAGAAAATATTTGCTCATTTAAAAATTTGTTTTTAGTCAAGAACAAATTGTGTTTAATCAACTTCATTTTCAACTGAGAATGGGAGAATTACTCCAGAGGACAAAGGGGATTAAATAGATTTGGTATTTCTTGCTTTTGTTAAGATTTTTTACTCCACCCACTTTTCCTTACCTTATTAGTACAAACTTTTAAGAAAATACAGCCTAGAATGAACTTCCTGATAGGCAGGTGCAAATTCACCTGAAAAATCACATGGTAAAAGTAGTTATAAGAGATTTGCTGGTAAATTTGGCATAGCACACCATAAATGACATCTGCACAGACACATGCTGTGTCATTTGCAAATGACAAATCCATGACGTGGGTGCATCTAGTAGAATATAAGGGAACTGTCTTTCCCGTGACTACATCTCCCTCCATAAACCTCCCCAGCACATACACACGGCTAGAAATTAAAACGTGGTGTTAGGGCAGGCCTAAGCTGCTGTCAGGAACAGCTCCATGTGAGAGGAGGCAAAAGCCCACATTTGGACAAGGACGTGCTTCTACACAACACTCTCCATCTGTGGCCAAAGAAACCACTTTAAATTCGTGACTGTGCTCTCAAAAACACACAGGCAGACAGCTGAGCAGTAGAGCTGAACAGGCAATCACTGCTGGCGGGGGGAAAACAATCCAGATCTGCCGCTGAATCACATCGCAAGGCACCACGGGGTTACCTGGCTTAAGGAGGTTAAACACAAAAAGCCCTTGGATAAGCTGAGAACTGAATTCAGATCTCTTTCATTCCTTTCCTCTGTTTTGATAAGGTTTGAACTGTCAAAGGTGTTGTCAAAATTACCTTGACTTGCAACTGACAAGTTCCTCAAAGACTTTCCTTGGACCTATGTCATGTGGCAGCTCATAGGCAATTTCCCATGTTTCTTTTTATCCCCTGATAAATGTCTTCCATCTAAAGAGCTCACAAGGCTGGAGTCCTTCCATGTCCTTCATTTTTCCCTTTCCCATCACTCCAGCGTTTTCTACCCACTATGTCTCCTCCTTCCATTCAGCCATTCTGGTGGCCTCATCCCACATGACAAAACAGAGTAATTTTGCAGTTTTGTTTATTCCCACCTAAGCTGAAGTTTTTTCTCCTTCCTTTCTACTCTCTAACTCATGAAATCAAGATCGTTACTAATCAGGCTGGCACAAACTTGAAACATCTTCCCACGGTTCCTGTGCCCAGCCTTCCACCTGACTAATGAGGAAACTCTGATGTTAAATAGAGTTTGTGCTACAGAGAATTTTTAACGGAAAATAAAACCTTCTGACATCACTGCCTAATTACAACTTGCTGCACTAAAATACACCACTATGGCTATATTGCAGAGAAGGATAAAAGCATGCACATATTTTCCTGTGTGTTTCAATATCCTTCTATTGACAGAAGATAGGATGACCAGGCTACAACTGGAGACCAGGAAATGATTTTTGTGATTTCATTAGAGTAATTGACAAAAGCATTTCCTTTCTACATAAGGTTAACAGATGGCTTGTTAAAGATACGACATCTTTAAACAGAGCTGTCACCAAAAATGATGTGCATGACAACAAAAATAATATTGATATAAGCTCACTGCAAAATTAAAATGGAGTTTGCATAACAAATAACTGCCACCATTGCAACACAGAATGTCAAGGTGCATTTGCTTTTCGAAGGTTTCTTGGAAATTGAATGAAGTGACACAAATTGGGGCAGTGTCAACAACATGGGACTTCAGTTATAGGCACAAACATGCAGTCGGTCACCTTGCCTACTCCACATGTATGAAGAAACTACCAGGGATGTGAGTGTGTTACATCAAGGCTTGGATTTTAATCCCAGTAGTAACAGAATGTATTAATCACACAGAATTTTTTATTTTGGGTAAATATGTTTTCATATAAAAATGCTGAAGTCAAATTCAAGATTGTAGATTCATACTCATATTGTCTGCTACTACAGACTGAGCAGGATTTTGTTCTCTTTGAGTAAAAACAGGCAGGCAACAAGCAGGCCCCTTCTCCTCAATACCTAACTAGTTATCAAAACCAGGGGCACCGTATCAGACCACGTCAGAACAATGTGCAACACAAGGATCAACCCTGTAGGACTCTGCTTTCAGATCGCACCTCTGGCAGTTCAAGACCTGTGCAAGGCAGGGGCACACAACACCTGAAACTGCCTCACCTCCAGAGTGAAAGGGTTCCCTGGTGCCTCAGCCAGCCAGCAAAAACAGCGGGGTGAACAGTAATTTAAAAAAAAAAAAAATCAAAACAAACCAAAAACCAAAACGTAATCAACATTATACCTTTTTGACAGGTGACTGCACATTACGTATTCCACCTGGACAAATCTAGAATGCTGACATTGTTACTGGTATTTAATGCTTTTCTCCTTCAACATCACACTTACTATTTATCCTGTTTGTCATAATTCTTCCAGTTTTTTTTCCTTTCTTTTCTCTTCAGTGTCCCTTCTTCATCTCTTTTCTTTCTCTAGTATTACACGCCTTTCTTCTCTTCACAGCATCCTACCACTGTTACCTTTTCAAGCATTCTCTTTTGTATTAGTCTTTTTATAAAATCCAGCTCTCGGACTTCTCTGAGACATCATTAAGACATGCAGCTAACTCCCAAAGATCTGAACTGGAGAAAGGAAAGAAAACAGAAGCCCAGTGGGTTTTTCCTGTTTTTGTTCATCTTCTTCTCAATAACAACTCAGAAGCAAACCTTTTCTCTTACCAATCTCGGATGTCAGCCCCTTGGATTATCAAACCATTTCTGTTAGAAAAAAGGCAAATAATTGAATCAGGGAGGCAAGTAAAAAGAGGAACAGGAGCAACGTTTCCCATTGCAACCTCTGTCGATAGCTATGGGAAATAACCTGGTTTATTTTACCAGCCTTGTGATGTCAGGTTCGCTTAGCACACGCCTTGTCGGCTCGACTGAGGGGCACGCTAACTGCATGACTGACGCACACGGTCGTGACTGGAGAGCAAACGCACAGCTGCTCGCTGCTTTTGTTTGCCTTCACATGAAGGATTTTGGAGAAATTGTATAGTATTACAGCAGACTGGTCCTTGCCCCAGGTGTAGCAGGTTCTTCCTTTGTCACTGAGTTTGGCAGAGCACATTAATTTGATTGTCATCTAAACCGAAAAATAATTAACCAGCAAACATTAAAAAGGAAAAAATGGACAACATTTAGTTTCAAAGGGAAGATAAAAGATATGCTAAGGAACTGCTGTGACCAAGAGATTCTGCTCTAGAAACAACAGCAAATTCTCAAGTGAAAAAGGTAACAGAGATACTGCTGCTTTTGGGACTCTCAGTGCCAAAATAAGGCTAGTGGGAAAGAGCACAGATTTTCAAAACAAACACACAGTAACATATCCATACCTTTTCATACCAGTATCATAAAGTATGAAGATAGTTGACTTACAAATAAAGATTGTAATTTTTTTTTTTGCATTCTGCTCAGTTACAGCAAAAGGTAGTTACAACAGGTCAATCCTAGTAACATATAATCTCACAGAAAAAGGAATCACCATAGCAGTCGCAAGAAAATACGAATTTAAAAAAGTAATGTCAGAAAATTAAGAAAGCAGAGTGACCTGAATACAGAGAAACATAGAAAAAGAACTTCCCAGCATATCAGGTTTCATGGTTTAGTCTACCAGAAAGGACAGGTTTGTGACATGAATATTGGCAAGCATTAGGATAACAGCAGCAACAATGTCCTCACACAGACAAGGGAGCAGACGAAGCATTCTAGTATCACTGTTTTTCTCCCCACATACCAAATTTCTTTGGTTTTATGGTGCTTTGCCCCACCAGGAAAAAGTTACCACATGGGATAAAGATGAAACGTGAGTCAAAAGAATGCTATAATCTTATCTTTGAGTGAAATTATTACATGGATCTATTAAGTCTAATTTAAAACAAGGCCTTCCAGTCTGACATCTACCTCTCTTTTCTAGGCGTTCTCATGCCACAATTCACATTGAGCTCTGTCCAAGCAGGACTGAGTTACTTTAGTTCAATACCTGCTTTTTGTTCAGAGCTCTGCACAAAGCAGTGACAAGTCCTTCTCATTTTTCCCCAAAGGAAGATGTTACAGAGGTAATCAGATCTTTGGTCTGGAAGAAAGCTGCTTGCCAGATTGTACACATAGATATCACATTCTGAATTGAGTAGTCCAGAGACATCTGGCTTGACAGTTGCTGTCAAAGTATGGCTAGGAGAAGGAACCAAAAAAACACCAAACAACCCCACCATCTCCAACCCTTCACCTCCTGCCCTCAAAAACCCCTCCACCACCAAAAAAACCAAAACCCACAATGTTCAGGAAGCAGAGGCTAAGGGAGATCCCTGCTGGCAAAACAACGAAATACACGCGCACCATATCCAGACACATCATTCACCCACTACCACAAGTAGTTTCTTCCACATCTGAATGCCAAAAACATTGCACACCTTTACCTTGCATTCAATTTGACACCAGCCTCTTGCTCCTGAAGACACCGCTGCCTCACCCACGCAGCACAGGCTGCGCAAGAGCCACTGTTTGGTGGGGCAACAGGGGAATTCAGTTTCCATTCCACTATGTTTATTATCAAGGATGAAAATTCCTGGCATACCTGAATTATCATTCTGCTGAAGCCAGGCTGATGGACCCATTTCTACACCTTCTATTGCATTAGAGCAGGAGGATGGGACTCAGCTGGTTTCCCATTTATTGACAGGGGCTATTTTTTCTACCACATGACAGGCATTAGATACCATCCCACTTAGGCAATACCTGCGTCAGGGAAATGATATATCTCACCTACTCGTTGTAATTAGTGATACCTCATTCAACAATTAACCAGCCAATACTGGATACTTGTACACTGAAACAAAGAAGGAACAAAATAAAACAACAGAACTTGTTCAGCTTTTTTGTACATTACATTAACTACTGTCAAATTTCAACAACAAATTTCAAGACACAAACCAGAAATAATGTTTAGCTCTGGTGGACTATCATAAAGTTACTTACATTACACCTGGGGACAAACTAAACTCAGAAAAATGTTAACAATTGTATTGAGAGAGACATTACCTTCCAGACCATAAAAATGACTAAGCAAAGAAAGCGAGAGTTAAAACGAATACCCAGTGAAGGACAACATATTTCACAGGACATTGGTATTATGAAGAGGTTCAATTTTCCTCTTACAAATGACATACTTGAGAGTAACAGACGTTTCCAGTGGCTCAGAAAACAAATTTGACACTTAGAATGAAAGCAAGCATAGGGTTTTTTTAAAAAAGAAACTTTATTACAAATCTGTAGGTTTAAGAAAATATCCAAAAATTGTCAAAGTAGTATGAAAAATGCTGTCATCCTATTCACAGTTACCAGTTTTCTCCAATAACCACAGCATACAAAAATTGATAGAAACCACAGCAATTCTTTTTGGTGACACAAAAGTCAGATATTTGTAATTCTGAATCCCCTGCTGACAACTTAGATGCTGCTGGCAGTCCAAGGGAATGATTAAATTGCAGTATTTTTGAAAACTGGAAGCTTGGCTGAAAAGGCTATATACATATACACATACTGTATTTTACCACATGTACAGGTAACTCGGGGCAAACAAAACATAGCCCAGCACAATACTTAAAGTCCATAGAGACCTGGAGAGCCAGGGGATGTGTGTGCAGGTATTAAGTTATTCTCTATGCTCTGGTTCGCATTTTCTTTTACATCCCAAACCTAATAACGACCAATTGTTTTCCACACTCATTTACAGAAACAGTGAAGCTGGTATGTTGCTATACTGTCTTTTCAGACACAGAAAGTGTTAGCTGCACTGCATGCAGGCACATGTAAAAATGTAATGCAGTTAAAACATAATATAATTAAAAGTGGGAATTTTAGAGGACTATAGACTGAATTTACTGCAAGTGACCTAACACCTTAAGCTCCCCTGAAAAAACAAGGCTAACATGGTATTTCCAATGTCATTCACAGATAATTCTTAAGACACATAGATGAGGAAGAGTTGTCTGATACATGTTACATTCCCAAACTGAAGTACAGACTGCTTTACAAAAGCAGAAAGTTCACAAGTGTGCCACAGATTAAATCCAAACCTGCCCTACAACTTTAACTCTGGATAACTGGCTGCAATCGTTGGAAGCTGCAGCATAGACAACTGGTAACAGTATTCTCAAATCCTTTAAACAGCACAGGACCTAGACAACACAACTCAGAGCCACAGTGGATAAGAGGATTCAATGCAGGAAGTGGAAAGATTTTAAAAGAGCAGGATGAAACTTTTCTGTTACAATACCTGCTCAAGGTACTGATACAACCTAAAAGAGAAAAAGAAAAAAGCCCCAAACATCTCTGTGTAAATCAACTCTATTTTATCACGTGCTTGAAGGTCCTTTGTCAGAGGACATCTGGGATTTCCCAATGATCAATTCTCCTTTTGCTAACAGCAACTTGGAAAAAACCAGCATCATCTTAAAAAAACCACCGAGTGCATTTCATTCATTTTGCTGTTTCAACTTAAGTTGAAAAGCACAGACTCAAGAGTTATTCAAAGAACACTATGCAGCGGAAGAGCAATTAGAAATCAACAGTCTCATCACCAGAGCAAACAGGACAGAAGATGCAGAACCGAATTTACAGTAACTTCCTTCCCCATGCAGACCAGATTAACCCTTAGGTTAAGCAGGGCTACCTGGAACATTTCTTAAAAGCCCCCTGTTGGCATGGAGGTTGCCTCATTTCTGAAACACTGTAATGAAACAGTCAAAAATCTCCATTCCAAAGAAGGAAAATATTTCATGTACATTCTTAGGTGTGAACCTTCAGGTTTGGGAAACGTTTTTCTAGATTGTCAGCAAGTGTCTGATCAGCCTCACGCAGAACTTCAAGGAAACTCTCCACCTGGAAATAAATTGCAAACACACACACACAAAAACAACCAAAAATAACAAATTTGGAGGGAACACAGAATTCTTATACTTGGTATAGGGCATCTTTCTACTCTTGCACCCTTCCACCAAAAGCAGCCACGGCAAAGAATAATGGAAAATGCTCCACAATGGATATCTTCCTCCTAAACCCCACAATTTCAGTTGGTCTAAATTTTGAAACATTATCCCCAAACTCTTATTACTTAAAAGTACACAAAGAAAAGCTCCCTATGAAAAATACTTAGAATAATAATTCTATAAAAATGTACAGGACAAATTCTCAGCTAGCATAAATGTGCAAACTTCCATTCATTCCAGCACACTTTATATCAGCTGATGACCTAGGCAAAGCCCTGGGTGAAGTAAGCCAAAAGAGACAGCAAGGGTAAGACTGTCCAGAATGGTCTATTACCTGTGACTGAGCAACTCTGTCCTACCTCTACATCAGATTCTGAAAGGCCTTGCCACCCGGGTAGTATTTTTTCAGCTATGTTAAAGACCTTGTCATATACTCACCGATGCAAAATACAGAGGTAAGAGGTTCTGAAATGCACAGGAACAAGTCTGTTCGTTTAAATGTCCCTGGTGCAGTCCTTCTAACATATTTTCCTGGAAAATAAAATGAGAAATACAACTAGCATGTCATGAACAGTTGTCGAAAGAACAAACTCAAAATTGTGCACACTGTGTTTACACTATGTGCTTTGTTCTCAAAAATGGGTAAAAACAACCAGAACGTACAGTCCTCAGAGAACGCCAGATGTAGCTAATACAAAAAGGCATGAAAGCTCACACATCACAAGTCCCTTTATCTGATTGCTCCCAGAATACAAAAGTTGAGCTGAGGTGAGTTTATATATTGGTATTCTTTCCTTTTTCTTAAGTAAATTGGCCTTCACTCAGAAGAAATGGCAACATAAACCTAGAGAATTTATCGTACAGAATCCTGGCCCTGAAGGCTCAGAAAACCTGTGTCCCTGCTATCTAACACACATGTTGCTACTCACCTTCTGATTAATTCTCATTAATTCTCTAATGAAGTTCCAGTATGCAACTTCATTTGCACAGGAAAATGCCTACATTCATAGTAACATTTTTTTTTCTTACCTACCCAGCAGAAATTCCTCTCAGAATTTTGTTTATTCTTACCTTGGTCAGTTCTTGAAGCATATTGGAAAGTAATTCACAGCAAATATCCTTCAAAATTTTTAAATGGAAATCTTCCTCATTTACATCGGCCTTTCCAGTCTCTTCTTCTTCAGACTCCTTTGAGTTATCAGCAGGTCTCTTCCCACAACCCTCCATGTACTGTAAGATCCGAATCAAGCTCCCAATCAGAGGCATATCTAATATAAAGTAACAAGAAAATGGAAGTCCAGCACTGTAAAGTTTTCCCCATCCTTTCAAGGCGTTAGAATTTTGAAACACACTGCAAGATTTTACACAAAAGCTATAGGAATGTATACTCTGACGGTGTTGTTTTGTCACTCAAAGACTGCTTAAAGAAGCAAGAGGAAATGTACAAGAACACCCAAACCATTTTTTTTCTGCAAGCTAACCTGTGTCTATAAAAAGCATATGCCAGAGGTAAGAAATATGAGAAAGAAAATGTCTCTAGCAGTAACTCTGAGAGGTTAGCATTTTAAATTTTCATCCAGCTAATCCTACCTGATAAACCAAACTGACACGTCTTTCTGCTGCAGATGGCCCTGACACACATTCCTGAGACAGGCTTTTAATTCTAAAGACTTGTAAATGGATTGAAAAGTAACAAGTGATAAAGGTGGATTTAAGTAAGTGCAGAATCTCCCTCTACTAAGAAAAAATTACAAACAAGACCTCATATTTTAGCAAAGATGAATTCTGCAATTTCCATTAATTCACCCAATGGAGAAGACTGAACAGAATCTGCAGATTCTGTAACTGTAACTCTTCAGAGATACCCAGTAACTGAACTCTGAGCTATCTGTGATCTTTAGTTACCAGTAAAGAGTCCTACTGTATTCAAACATGTAACTGAATTCTGCATTCTGAACTGATCTTCAGTAGACAGTAATAAATTAACCACCTTTCCCCCCATATACATAAAATAAATTGTGGAAATAACTTAAAAAAAGAAAAAACAAAACCAAACAGAAAAAAGCATGACTTGCTTTTCCTCATCTTGGTGTATTCTTGTTCTGTCTGTGAAGCAAACATAGCAGACAGCACAGACAAAATAGAGGCCAAGACAGTCTTCTGCTCCTGCACAATGATCGGTGGATCGTCTGGCTGGCAAAGTTCATGGCAAACCAGGTCATAAAGCAAACTCCAAGTCTCTTTTCCTCCATCAGGAGCCTGCACTTGAGAAAGAAAGAGAATCCACCAACCCAACAAATTTAATCTAGGTACAAGAATTATTCTTCTCCCCATTAAATATCTGATGACCCAGAAGTTACTGCCACTCTTGCTCCCACCATGTGTAGCAATTCAAGTGTCTTACCAATAGCCTGGATACCCTCATCCACTGTGGTCAGGAGCTGCAAAATATGCATATAAACATCAAGTCCTTCCGGATTATCTGATCTACACAGAACAAACAAAAAACCAAAGACAAATTAATGATCTGATTACCAAGTTTATATTCTGTGTGTCCTGGACACACGGAAGACTATCAGCAATCACTGCCATTCTCTTTGCTAACAATCTAGAAAATGTATTCTAGTGATCTGTCAAACTATGCAGCTCCCACTGACATCAAGATGTTCAGACACAGGCCTTAACAAGGTCATAAGGAGTCTCCCCAGCCACGAAACCAAAAAGAAATCTCACATACCGGACTTGTTTAGCTGCTTCAAGTATACAAGGCACAATCTTAAAATCTGGAAGTTCTTCGGGGGAATCATCTACAGATGGTCCAACAGACCGACAAGTGCCATTTTTAATCCAGTTTAACATCAGCTCTTCATCTAGATCAAAGAGTTTGTCCACCACTTCACCCACTTTTACCAGCAATTCAACTGCACAAAAGAGAATGGATACATCTCAACAAGACGAAAAATAAAGAGCAAAAAATCAGCTCACAAAACACTAACATATAAAAGCATTCAGAGCAAATTCAGTGCTGAAATATATTAGTTTTGTTCAAGACCTACTAAGGGTTGCTATGTTTATTTCCTTTTTGTGGCATAAATCACGTGAAGAGCTTGATAAATAGAGATTGTTGGAAAAGCCACTGATACCTTCTACCTTATCATGCCATCCATGAAGCAGGAACTTTATTCTGCAAAGACATTTCACGTTCCTGAAAAGTCGTAACTTCTGCTTCTGAAGTGAAACTTTGCAAAATTTGTCCCTAAATATGCAGTTTTCTGCTAACCTTGCACCTGCCAATCTGCATTTTACTTAAGGAGATCTGTGATTTCAATTGGATGAAGCAGGATTTCTGATCATTGTCATAAGAAAAAAAAGAAAACCCCAATCAAATTGAAAAAGATAAATTATTAGGGTTCCTAGACAAATGATAACTGATGTTACAACTGAGTTGCATATGAAAAATAAATGTGATTCAAAATATTTCCATTATTAGGTCCTTAGTGTGGTTTTTGCTAAGTAAGTGCTAAGAGAGCTTTGTGTACCACTGACGGCATACCCAAAGCCTGTGCAGTATTCAGCTGCCATTCAGAGTGTAACTGAATCATTCCTTCAGTTCACATTCCACAAGTCTGGTACTTCTAAAAAACGAAAACAGATATCTGAATTGAAAAAAAAATTAACTGAGGTCTTGTTTCAGCGATGAAAAATTACATATGTATACCCCTGATTGAGGACCATGTCCTTTACTGTGCCAAATAAAAATTTATTCTATTAGATTTATTTTGATTCCCCCACAGAGCTTTCCTCTTCCTCCATGGGTACTTTTCTGGTTGATTTTATATATATTTATAAATTTGCAAAGGCAAAACAAGTTTATTTTGGTGTCCTTTAATTTCATGGGGTTTACTTTAAAATAAAGGAATTTTGTACTTTCAGTTGAAAATCTTTGCCTTTGAAACAGCATGCTTCAGTTCTTTTCTTTTTTTTTTTTTTTTTTTCCTGCAAACCGACACTAATTCCCACCTTGTTTTAGCAGCTTACCATTTGTAGAGCTGGACATGATGAAGCAAACACAGTCAAACACAGAAGGGTTTTCTCGGATTCTCTCAACCCAGACATTGGCCACCTCAGGCTGGGAGAGGCAAGTTAACAACAACCTAGACAAGAATTGCCCATTTAACAAATTAGAAGCCAATTCATTCATTTTAGCTGTACGAGTGTAAACCTAAAATAATGAGAGTGATGTAACAGAAACAGGGATCTACCTCACAGCAAATTGATTCCAGAACAATGCAGAAATTATAAAAGGATAGGATGAGAGGATAATAAAATAGTGAGCCCACTTGGCAATTTTCTTCCCAGGCCTCAGAACACAGCAGAATTACACTAAGGATGCATTAAATTCTGAGATATCCTACCTGCTTGTTTCCAGAAGAGTTGGAGAGTCTGAATCACACAAACGTTGCAACAACACTTGTCTTTAAGGAGAAAATGCAAGATAAGAGTTATGGTTAATTTCAAAGCTGCAGCTGTGTTCTGAGATTAAAACCAGCTTTTCCAGACTGTGTATGCATTACCAGTCTTTCAAGACTGTCAAACTTAGAAATTAAAGATTCAAGAACCTGACTCACGATTAAAAAAAACACAAAAAAACATAGTGGTCTGCATCCTTTTTTTTTTTTTTGGTAACTAACTCTTCCCACTCAAATACATTTAGCCAAAAAGGCGTGAATAAAGATGAGGCATGGCAGGTAAACCTAGTTCCCTCTGTAACATATATTTCATGATTGTGAGTCCAGAAAAGCAGTACTTATGCACGTATAAAGCACATAAACGCTTACCCAAGATTCTCATCTTTACTAATGGACATGCATATGTCTTGGAAGCAGGCCATGTTTCCTAATATTCCCACACAGATTTCCTGAAAAGGCAAAACACAGTATAGTGAAGCAACTGCAACATAGCTCAGTTTTATTTCCACAGCTATAAGACAAAAGCAAAGAAGGTCCAAAGGTGTTTCCCAGTTTTATCTCCAAGTTCTTATGACCCACCAGTAAAGAGTCCTAAGAACAAAAATATCACCATGCAAGTGTAACCCTCACAGATATTCACTTCCTCACAAAAGAAACAGGTATCCATTCAAGCTTCCAGCAAAGCTTATTTTCTGATTGCAGAGATTTAAGAAAAACATAAAAACCCCCACCAAACCAAAAAAACCCACCACAACCCAAAGCAGTGCATCCCATTAGGATAGCACAGATAGACAATCATTAAAAGGATGCACGCTTCTATAAAGGGGACTGAAACACCTGCAGGTGACTGGTGCTAACACACAAGGTCCAGGGAATCGCATACTTACAGCAGCTTTAAGTTGGAAATCAACCCTCACCACTCAAGGTTATCTTCTTTACTAACATTCTATTACCTCTGCCAAATTACATCAGACACTCTAGCAGCCACAATTTCAAGACACTAGCCATGACAGACAATTTGCACTGACTTCCAAATTTTGGTTGTATGTCCTGAAATAAACCTTCTGCTAACTTCAGAGAAAGGGGAGTTATACTAACACTGAACAACACTGAAAACCCTGTCTTGAATCCTGAATGCTAGTGCACTATGTAAAACAAGCTAAAAAGGTAGGACATCAAAACAATGCATTTTTTTTTCTTCCCCCTTTAAGTACTGGTACCTAACAGTTCCTAACCACTAAGATTATTTTTTAGGTCTGACTAAACAAATTCATGACTGTTCAACAATCCTGAAACAAATACTGAGGATAAAAGGCCAGTCTTTACTGTTTTTTACAACAAGCCTCATAGCTAGCTTTGATAAACTTAATTCTTCATCAATAATGACATATATCAGCTACAGCATCACTGAAATACTTAGTGATTAGACCATACTAAAAACACTGTGAAAAAGCATTTTAAAATTTGATTTTGCGTTTTCTTCTCATTCCCCTAACATATTCAAACATGCAATGTGAGGAGGAAAGAGATATGTGCAAACACATGTGCATAGCTATCTACTATTTCTTTGAATATGGGACAGTTTTTTGACAGCCCATACTTACAGTAAGGCGAGGGCATTTTGACTTGGCAAAAACTCCCATGAATATATCAGGGGCGTTGAACTCCTGCAGAAATAAAGCCACATCCTGTGGAGAAAGTGAACAGAGAAGTAAACAGACTTCTGCAATTTCCATACACAAGTCAAACCTTTTCTCACAGCACAATGGCTGGATCAAAGAGACGACAAACTCACTACAAGAGATCAGTTATTTCCCAACAGTTATTACCAACGTGCTATACCACTATCCTCGCTTGTCAATGAGAGAAGACCAGCAAGACCTTGTGGTGACTCAGGGTGGCAGTGATTTGCTAAACAATGAGCCAAAAAGTCATATTTAGCTTCTTTTGCTCTCTGTCTCAACAGAGGTGAAGACATGCGAAGTCAGAATTCATCAAATTCCTTGTTTTCTGGCAGTGACATCACCCAGACATACAAAAAGAAACAAGGGAAGGGATTACCATCAGCAATTGATCAGGGGATACAAAAGAGGGAGGAAGTCTCCTCATTCTACCACATTAGAACACAAGGTTAATTCTCTATTTGGAAGTAAAGGACACATCTTCCATGTTTACTTAAAATATCTAAAGAAAAAGACAGGGAATAAAATAATAATTTCTAAAAAAAATATCTCTCTTCCTTGAGAATTTGTACCAACTATTGAGAAAAATACCAAAACGTTATGCTAAACTGCCATCGTCAGTCTGTGGCTGAAGTTTAAAAGGTTGTTTATCTATGAGAGAAAACTATGCTTACTAGCAGGATGCATTACAATTGCTAGAGAAAAATAGGCCTGCTTAGAGACAGCATCAATATTATCTCCATAATCAAGCTGCTGTAGATACAGGCTACGACCTGAGCTAACTGCAGCTACAGCTAAGGCTCTGGCTTCTAACAACCCTTGAGCTTTGGTTCAAGTCCTGCACACAATACAGAAAACCAGCAGGTGCGAATACAGCCCTTTATGCTAGCTGACCCTAAACACAATCCCTCAGACAGCCGGAGGGAAGGTCAGGCAGAGCACCTTGTTTCTTTCACACCCACGCACAGCTCCGCTTCACATCCTCAGCCAGCAGCACGGGGCCAGCAGCTCGGACACAACAAAAGCGCTGCCAGAGCTGGGGCCAAGCCTGCACAGCAAGTACCTGCTCATCTTGAACAACAGCCTTTGTGATGAGCCTGCTGGATGCCGGATCACCACTCCGTGTGCCTAATGACCCAGGACACCGCCGGGCAACGGCTGGGCCAGGCAGCCCCCCCGGAGGAGACCCTGCCCCAGCCACTCACCCCGGGCCCTGCCCGCTGCCAGGCGGACTCTGACTGGACTCGCTCACTAGCAGAAACGGGGCAGGAGCTGCCCGCGGCTGTGAGCCACCCGCCCATGGCTCCTACCTCGTCCATGGACATGTCCCACACTTTGCAGATGTCGTTCTCCATCTCCTCATCCAGCTCCGTCGGCGCGGGCGGTGTTCCCTCAGGGCTGCCGGGGGGCTCCGCCTGCTCGGGGCTGATCACCTGACAGAAAAAAGGGCGGGAGGGACGCAGGGGCACCTGAGCTACGGCCGAGAAACGCCAGGAAACGCCAACAGCGCCCTGCCGCCTCAGTCCCGCTGTAACCAGCCCCACACCGCCGGGAAACCGGGACCGGCCGCACCGCCCCCGCCAGGCGCCCACCGGCACCGGGCCCGCCGGCCCCTCCCCTCCCGGCCCCCCGGCCCGCACCTCGATGAGGCGGGTGAGGATGCTGAACAGCCAGTGCTTGCTGTACACCGTGTTCCCCACCGCGTCACCCTCCTCCTCCGCCTCGCTGGAGGGCGGCGACGGGTTACGGTCCATGGCGGCCCGACACGGCTGCCGGCGCCAACGAGGAGGCGGCGGCCAGAGCGGCGCCAGCGCGGGACCCCACAGCGCCCCCTGCCGGGGCGGGGCGCCGGGAGGCCACCGCCGGCTGTTGCCGCCCCTCAGCGCCCGTGAGGGCGGCACCGACCGTCACCGCCCCCTCCGCGGAAACCAATCCCGGCCTCCCGGAGCAGCTGAGGGGCCAAGGGAGAGCCCCGCCCCTTGGCAGCCCCCGTGGTGCCCCGACGTCGTCCCGCAGGGAGGCACCCGGGGAGCGCCCCGCTTCCCTCAAAGCCCGCCCCGGGACCTGATCCCCGCCCAGAAGGAAAGGCAGCGGCCCGGGAGCAGTGCTGAGGAGAATGTCTTTATTGGCTGCACGGAACAGCGGGAAGCGGGGAGCAGAGGTGCCCTCCTGAGGGGAGTGTCAGTATTTGCTGGGGAGGCCCGCAGGTCGGTAGCGGTTGGGGTCCCCGCCGCGTCTGCCCCACTCGTTCGCCTGCTGGTCAGCCCGGGTGTCCTCCGCCCCTCTGCCGCTCACGTCGCTTTGCCACTTCTCCCGTAAGTCACTGGCAGGAATAGAAAAGCCACCTGAACCGAGCAGCGTTTAACTCCGCTGGGCCGATTCCCTCACGGAGGTAAAAGCAGCTTTTCCACAGGACTTCTCACAGCGAGATGCGAGCACATACTCAGCCCTCGTCTGAGAGCCGCTGTGGAACCCCTAACTGAGGCTGTCAGCAAACACACAAGGTCAGAGCTCCTTGTCACCAGAAATGCAGAGGTGAGGAATGTGCCTTCTCGGGAGGACGGGAAGGCTCACACTTGGGGGGAGAGCGGCACCATTCCCACAGAGACAGGCTGTCAGACAGTAACTGCTTCCCCCCCCCCTCCACTGTCCTCCATCAACAGCCGAGTACAAGTCAGAAAGGACTCTGCTCCGACGGGAATGCCTGGATCCCTAGTGACTCCCTGTTAACAAGCCAAATATGCTCCATTACCTGAGCACTTTGGCTGCCCAAGCACCGCCAGGTCCTCTTCGGGCAGCATCATAATTCCCACGAGCATGGAAATATTTGTCAGCACCTTTGTAATTTGCCTCCCGCATGTCCCAGTATGCTCTGGCCATATCCCCTGCCCCTGAAGAAAGCAGAGAAATAAAGATTATATTGACTATAAAGAGTCATCCCAGAAAAAGTACCATTTCAGCCAGGAGCTGAATAGCCCAAGGAGCAGTAACAGAGAGGCCCTTCTCCACATCAGCCTGTGCCCATGGAAAAGGCCTGTGGGGGCTGATCGAGGCTCTCTTCCAGCAGCAGAAACCAGTGGGGTCCCTGATACGGAGCTGCAGACTTCCCAGCTCCGAGGACTGCGTCCATTGACTGCTGGTAACCTGTGTTCAGCAAGGGGGTTCCTGAGAGAAGGGCCCGTGGTAACAGCAGCTTACCTCTCACTGCATCCCAGGCAAATCGTAAGTCAGCACTTGCACACAGAATAAAGGAGAGCAACACAAAGCAGACACACAGCCTCATGGTTCCTGGCCCAAGCCTGACGCAGAGCTGTGAGAAAAACAGAGAGATTATTGGTTCTGGAGCACCTTTGAAGAGACTGCTGACAGCATCCATCACACTCTTAGTTGTGCCCGGGCAGCTACCCCAGCACTGATGGCCTGCTCAGTAACCTGCTTCATCCCTACAAAGACTGATGACCTCTCTGCAACCACAAGCTCAGCTCAGGCCTCTGCAACAGAGGGAGATGGACATGAGAAACTTGCATTTTAGTGTTCCCTGCTGCTCCTATCATGAGTACAGAGAAGCCCCACATGCTAAAGCATTAGTCCTGTCCTAAATACCAGCTAAAAACACTACATATAGCTCACAAATTCAGAATATCACTCACCACCGCAGAAAGGCAAAGCTACAGGAGATGGAGCCTGTCTCATGTGCTCTCAGACTCAGAGAGGGTATTTATAAGGAATTCAAATCCCTCAAAAGAGGAAACTGGAAAGGACACCCAGGGCTGGGAATTCCCCACCACCACTTCACTTCCAACAGAGAAATCATTACGGTAAGCCTGTCCTTGTCCTTTACTGAAAGTTCATAGCTCCTGTTACACAATTTTTTAGAAAGTTTGTGGTGCTTCTTCAGCTGTCCACAACATTATTTGATCTTCAAAACAAGCAGGCTGAGAAACTGCCTCAAAGATTTACGTGTTCTGTGCACTTGAAGTGTTACAGTTGGCATAAGGGTGAGACTTCTGTTCAGCTCTTGCCCTGGACAGAGCTCAGAGGAGAAGGTGCCTGGTTGTCTGCACTGCACCTTGAAGGACAGCAGCTCAGTGGGGTTCAAGTAGGCTAAACTAAGGACAGTTTTTGATGCCGTAGTAAACATTTTACCTAAGGGGAAGGTAAGATCCATACAGTCAGAACTCTGCTAGATGTTAAGATCAATATATCAGCTGGGGGGCCCTATTAGCATGGTTCACAGTTTGAGTACCCTTTGTGCTCTCCCTGCTTAGCAGCCAGGTCAAAAGCCTGCTTGGTGCTTGCTTCCCTGCAAGTGTAGATGCGTCCCCCCCCTTGTGGTCTCATACATGATCTAAGAGAGCTTCTATCTGCAGAAGAGGTGTGTGTAGTTGTTGCCCCATTCACAACTCTGTCATATTAAACAATTAGCCACTGGTGCTGAAGGGCAGTAGCATGAGGTAAAAGAGGTGCACTAACAAATTGATCTAATAAAGTGCCAACAGCTAACTTCCTACGGCGTTGCTGGACTTCAAACAAGAATTTAGCCTAAGGGAAGAGGAGACATTTTCCACAGACAGGCCTGGAGCAGAAGGACAGATATTCTCTAGTACAGTGTATCCCTAAATGGAACAAATTGAGACAAAGAGAATCTAAATCCTAACTCAATGGACAATGAAATTTTGTAAAAAGCATGGCATCAGACACATAATTTTGTCCCCTACCACCTGTGGATCTGATGCTTAACAGCATAACAGTAACTGAGATAAAGCACCAGCTCTGTGCTCCAGCAGGTAACAGCCCGAGCACTGCTTTCCCGTATCCTCTTGGCCTGCTTTTCCAGGTCACAGCCCTTGGCCCACAGAAACATATTGCAGCTAAAACTGTTGCTTTTGCAACAGAAATGGGCGAGCTGCCCCTGAGCACACAGAAGGGTTGAATGGAACATTCCTTCCTGGCCTAGCACTGACACACAGGCTGCGTGTGCACACTGGGGAAACACAACACATATAGAGGCCCCTCGGAGAACGTTTTCTTTGTCTGTAAGTTCTGGTAAGATAAAAAGCAACCTCAAGCTTGTTGCCTTTTAATTCTAAGTATCAATACATGGAAGCTACACTGCAAACATTCCACAATATAGGCATTTTGCAATCTAAGTAAGTATCAGACTGAAAAAGAGGACAAGGTGAATTCCCAGCTCAGGCCCAGTAACAGATGCAGTTATTTCTTATTCTGGGAAGTAACAGCACCTTGTTTACACTGGCAAGAATTCAGGAGTTTTGCCATGCTGCTGGAATATTTACTGTCGTTGGCCTTAAGTTTATGGACACGTAGAACAACTGCAGCCTTGGCCGCTCTCCAAGAAACAGATTACAGATATTTTATCTTAAATAAAATTGATTTCCCCATAGGTTTTGACAATGAGTCCAACAGTGAACTAACATTTTTAGGCAGGTATGAGACTTTTATATTTATTTTTTGGGGAAAAAAACCCCAAACCCTAGCTTCTATTTAAAGCTGCTGCAGGCAAAGCCCGCTTTATTCATCTCTGCTTTTCAAGGGTCCCCTCCACCAACAGTTGGTCACCAAAACCAAAGACAAGCTGCATCTCATCTGCTCCAGTGCAGTTTGGCTTAAACTATCTGTGGTGCATGCTCAGCTGGCCGACAAGGGCGGGTAGGGGCTGTAGCTTGAGGAGAGTGCATTGGTCTGTACAGCTGCAACTTCTAAACAAGAGACCATTTCATTTCACAGTCCCTTCACCTTACCCACACGAGGTGAAAACATGTATCCAGAATAGCAAACAGCGCTTTTCCAATGCTTCTTCAAAGAGTAAATTCTTACTCTTTATTGACAGCCAGGTTACTTGAAATCAACACAAACTCATTTTAGACACCAGATGTGAACAAACATTTCCCCTCATGTTAGCTGTAGGACCACTCTGACACAAAATCTTAAAAAAGCTTTAAAGGGAAAGTTATGATTTATTGAAAAAAACCCCCAACCCTCACCCAAAGTTAACCAAGTGTACAAAAACCCCAGATGTAGAAGGAGACTGCTGTGTATACAAAATACACAGAACAAATAAAGTGGAACTGTTAGGTGCAGTGATAAACCGGGTACATTCTTGGAAAACCAACTTCCTCTGAGGAGGACACCACCAGCCGTCAGTAGGACAGTGACGCACTGTACAAAACAGAGTCAGTGCAGTGCAGCAGCCACTGAGCTAGCACCAGGCACAGTTGGCAGGTAAGAGAACAGGCACCAACTTCAGCGATTTGTGTAACCTCACCACATGCTGCAGGTGCTTGGCTCCTATTCCAAGTCTTAGTGTAAGAGCAGGGGGTGGTTCTGACAGAAGGGTTTGTGCTGTTTCCTGTGTCAAATTCTAAAACTCCAAAAATTTAGTTTTCTAAGTAGTTCTGTATTGGCTTTTCCACAAGAAACGCTATTAACAGGTGAAAGATTGCCACTAATTTTCTCCCTGTAACTTCATTTCCTCTAGTGAAGTAATCAAGCCTCTCCACTAAAGTCTTTCCTGTAACTGAGATGGAACAGTCTGAAAGTTGTATTACTAACACCTATTTCGATGAAAATAAAAAGCATTATTTCGCAGCAGTAGAAGAGCTGCACGACTACCTAAAAATATGCTTTCTAGATCTTTATAAAGAAATATTTTCAAGTAATTTCAGGACAAAATTATGCATTTTGCAGGGAACTTAGTTCCAACACATGTTAATTTTTTTTGTTTAAATTACGAGGGTAATACAGACCAGATGCCATGGCCTTCTGCTAAAAACAGGAGTCTGACAGTGAAAAGGGCCAAAACTAGAAGCCTAAAAAGAAACTTGTACAAAGATGTATTAAAGTGCAGAAAGAGTGCTGGTATAAAGCATAGTTCTGTAAATGATAAATAAAATCCAAGTGATTTTATGAATCTTCATATTCTAGCAGAATTTTAAAGACTTCTTTCTTGACTGCATCCATCTAAATATACTTGTCTAAACCTTCAGCTTTTTAAAGCATTATTCAAGTAAGAGATGCAGTCCTCTCACTTTCCAAAATGTCAGAATTCATTGTGGAATTGCCAAAGTTTATCTGGACCTCAGTAAAGCCTTTGACAGACATAATTTCCCAGGGCATTCTCCTGGAGAAAGTGTCTGCTCATGGCTTGGATGGGTATATGCTTCACTGGGTTAAAAACCAGCTAGCTAGCCAGGCCCAAGGCGTTGTGGTGAATGGAGATAAATCCACGTGGTGGCTGGTCACAAGTGGTGTTCCCCAGGGCTCAGTACTGGGGCCAGTTCTGTTTAATATCCTTATCAGCGATCCGGACAAGGGAATTGAGGGCACCCTCAGAAAATCTGCAGATGACACCAAGTTGGGAGGAGTGTTGATGTGCTGGAGGGTAGAAAGGCTCTACAGAGGGATCTGGGCAGGCTGGATGGAGGGGCTGAGGTATGAGATTCAACAAGGCTGAGTGCTGGGTCCTGTACTCGGGTCACAACCACCCCATGCAATGCTACAGGCTTGGGGAAGAGTGGCTGGAAAGCTGCCCAGAGGAAAATAAGCCGGGGGTGTTGCTTGACAGCCGGCTGAATGTGAGCCAGCAGTGGGCCCAGGTAGCCAAGAAGGCCAATGGCATCCTGGCTTGTATCAGAAACAGTGTGGCCAGCAAGACCAGGGAAGTGATTGTCCCCCTGTACTTGGCCGTGGTGAGGCAACAGCTCGAATACAGGGAGTAGTTTTGGGCTCCCACCACAAGAAAGACATTGAGGTGCTGGAGCACATCCCAAGACAAGCAACGAAGCTGGTGAAAGGCCTAGAGAACAAGTTTTATGAGGAACAGCTGAGGGAACTGGGGTTGTTTAGTCTGGAGAAAAGGAGGCTGAGGGGAGACCTTATTGCTGTCTACAACTACCTGAAGGGAGGTTGTAGCAAGGTGGGTGTCCATCCCTACAGTATCTTGAAAAAGTCAATGTCATTTACAGGAAAATTAAACAGGTACATGCTTAGATATTTCCAAGGAATGGCTTCTCATGCTTGTCAACAAACAAAGAAACAATTTTATACACCATAATTTAATACTTAGGGGGTCATATCCTTAGGTCATATAGACTTGGAAAATAAATTCAGGACTTTTCATCTCAAAAATCTGTGAGCTTAATTTCAAGATAAATACAGGATTATTTTGATTTAAGTTTTAGTTCAAAATTCATCTCCAAAGGAATAAGGAAGAACCATCAGCAGTTCCCAGTCAGATACCTGCCAGATGGAGACTGGCTCAATATAATTGAATTTTAGAGAGGAATTCATTTCTTTAAGGCCTGTGAAGTTTAAGAGGCACTTTAATATACAATCATTACAGTAACAAAATGTTCCCAAAGCTTTCCAAGTTGTTTTCTATGCTTGCTGAGACCACAAAAACCGGTCACACCTTTCCAACATGGACTGGATCAGCGCTCTGCAATTAAAGCAAAGGGGAGGAAAAAAAAGTCAAACAGTAAAAAAAGAAGCTAACAGAAAGAACAACAGAGTTTTGGTTTGTTTTTTGAATAAAGTTTGTCAAAAACATGATTCTGTTTCAGAGGTAACATCATGACAGCGCCATGCATGCCTTCTCTAGAAGGGAGAGGTGAGAGCAGAGTCTGTGCAAGATTGAGACAGATATGTCCTTCAGGGGATCTCTTCACATACACCTTTATGCACCATTTTCTGTTTCCTCATTTTCCATTTTAAAATGCCTATACTGCACAACACATAGCTCTTAAATCATAGAAAAGCTTTCAGTTGAGTTTAAAATCCAAGTATTTTAACTTTTTGTTAACTGAAAAGGAAGTGTATAGCACCAAGAAGATCCCAAATAGTGTGCATATGTGTATCTTCTGCTGACACGTCGTCTTACCTTTGCCTCTTCTCAGCAATTCTCAGGATCTCACAGACACCAGTAAATCTCTCAGACAATTCTAGTGTCAAGCCACACTCCTGCAAGAGAGGCAAGGCACGATTTGGGCCAATGGCCTTTGCCAGTAAGAGAGCTACATTTTCCACAGTGACACAGTCTGGGCAGCTCGGGCTACCATTGCTGACAACATTCCCATTCTGTGGGCCATGGTGGTGGAAAGCTGTGCTGTGGTTTTGTGCAAGATGCAGAAGAAACTTCCATTCTTCGATGGTCTCTGGAATGGAGCCTAGATGTAAAATAAGTTTGTTACATTATTTGTAAAACAAGGGATATTCTAAGCCTACTATTTTAAATATATCTGTACTTAAAAGGGAAGCTTGCTATTCTGTTTTTCTTGGTGAAGATTTAAGAAAACAGAGTGTTATGAACAAGCAAATTGTGTACAGAATTATACTGCCTTGACTGACTCAATGTAAAGATTCAGTGGTGAACTTCACACAAAGCTTCACAATAGTTCAGCATTTGAGGCTTTGGATTAAGCCAAGAGACAAAGAATCATTTTGTCCATCTTTGGGCTACTGGGAATTTTCTTCTAAGTTCCGCCATGAGACACAATGCTTTGCGTGTTGTAACTCTGTGTGTGCGCATGGGTAGCAGGGGGGAGTTTTGTGCTGTGCAGGGAGGTTAGCTATTCCTCTAGCTACAACACCAAGTTTAGCTTTTACTCCCAGCTGATAAACAACCCTGCATTCTTGAACTTCTAAGCATTTCTAGCACAACTGATTTCACAAAGCAGAGCATGAAGATACAAGAGTGTAGCGCCCATTTATGTATTTTAAATATGCTGCATGACACAGTGCTACCAAAACACTTCAAAAAAAAACAAACTTCAACTTTGGACAAACGGAATCAGTATATAATAAGGGCAGTTCCTATATTACAGAAATATGTTTAAATAGCATAAGACTCACTAACCATCATCTCCATTCAATAGGCTTAAATCATCCAAGTGAGCAATATTAGTAAAGGCTTCTCTTCTTCTATCCAGCTCCAGACAGAGAAAAAGATATCCAGGCCAAAATCTTGAATAAGAGAGTAAAGATTTCCAGGAATCAAATACTCCATCTAAACTAAAGTCAACAATAATTAAATGCTCATTTAAATATCAGTGAAGACAGAAGCAACTGAATTTCTTGAATGCCAGGAGTCACTGCAGAGCAGGGACACGGGGAATACCCCTTACCCAAAAGGAGTATTTGCTACATGAAACTGGGCACTCAATATTCATCCTCAAAACACAAAAGGTTTTTACATGAAACCTGTCAAAGTAAGAGGCAGACGGGTGTTTTTCATCTGTATCTTTTTGGGGTCAGAATACCAACTAAGTATCAAGAATTACCAACTTTTCTCCTTACCCATGTGATCTACAGATGTCAGCCATCTTCTCTTTTGTAACAAAATCAGCTGGGAGTTTAATCAAAAGCATAACGAGCTGGCTGTAGCCCCAAGTAAACAAATGTGATCGTGGCCTAGAACATGAGAAATTAAGTTGTAAACATTAATGGTTTTCTTCAGAACATTGTGTTCTCTCTACAAGATAGGCAGGCATATGAAAAGAAAGAAGGAAAAATTAAAGAAACACTGCGTAGTCTCAGTGGAGCAGTCACTCTGAAAAATGTTACAGATAAAGTTATTTAATCTTTGGTTGTTTCTGCTGAACTCTGCAATGTGCAAAGTGCTCCACAGATTCAGTGACACCCAAACTGTCATACAGGACCTAAGCCAAAAGCTTGCAGACCCATTAAAGCTTTTTGCTGCACTCAGGACCTTGGGTGAACTCTGCTTTACCTGGGATTTCCTTCTGCATCCACAGTATCTGCTCTTTGTGGGGCATCACGAGAAACTGCCAAACACAACCAATCCAGTCGTACAGATTCGGGCTGCAGAAGAGATCTAAGGAGAGATGACCTAGAAAACAAAACACAGAAAAAAACCTACCAGTTAAAAGTATACCAGATATGGAGAAGTAGAGATTGCAGACAAAAAAACCCACAAAACAAAACATGGACGTAAAATTAAATATAGAAAAGACAAGAATTATTTATGTTTCTAGAAACTGAGGGGACCACAGAAAACAATCAAGTTTGCAGGTTCAATTCCCCAAGGGTTGTGGGGTTTTTTGGTTTTGTTTTTTTTTTAGTTTTGTTTGCTTGGTTGTGTGGTTTGCTTTTTTTTTAATGCTGTATAAACTTGGTATACTGAACTGCAGGCACGGGAACAAAAATAGCCCGTTGTCCTACAGGAGAGATGGGGAGGCACTCTTTATCAGGGAGTGTAGCGAGAGGACAAGGGGTAACGGGGATAAGCTGAAAGACGGTAGGTTTAGACTAGACATTAGGAAGAAGCTTTTCACTGTGCGGGTGGTGAGGCAGTGGCCCAGGTTGCCCAGAGAAGCTGTGGATGCCCCATCCCTGGAGGGGTTCAAGGCCAGGCTGGATGAGGCTTCGAGCAACCTGGGCTAGTGGGAGGTGTCCCTGCCCATGGCAAAGGAGATGGAACTCGATGATCTTTAAGGTCCTTTCCAACTCAAAACATTCTATGATTCTATTGAAAGTATTATTTAGAAAAATCCAGTTAAAAGTAGCATCTAACCTAACAAAAAAAAACCCCACAGTCTGAGAGACCAACTAAAACTGGCAGAATTAATCGGAATCTAATGCTAAAGAACACCAAGCAGATAGATACAGAAACAGCAAAAAAAGCCTCCGAAAACCAAAACGAAAAAAAGCCCACACAGCTAAATGACGCAGAGAGGTGGAGAAGATTCTGTATTCCTTTTACCTTTTCTCCTCTGGCTTTGATTTCACCAAACTATCTAAATATGCTAAAAAGTGAGCTGGATCATTCCTGCAAAGCTGTTTGATATCAGAAGGCAAAATAGAGGGGTGGAACTTGATCAAGGGCCGAAGAGCTGTGTCCCCAAATTTTTCATAAAGTCTGAAGAAAGAGGATAAAAACAATTTTCAGTACCAAGCAGCAAAATTATCATTTTTCCAAGATCTCTTGCAAGTTCAAGATAGTACTGCAAGGCAATTTCTTTAAAAGATGCCCAGAAAGCTTCATGAAATATTAAGTGAACCAATTCCTGCTAGCCAGTTAACAACACTGAAGAAGAGAATAAAAGGACTTGGCTACAAACCTTTGAGCATGTACCAGTAACAGTGGGCTATCATCCCAAGGCCCCAGGTCATGCAGCTGTTTCAGTATTTTCAACATATCATCTTCATTTTCCATTGCTAAAGCTACTGGACTGTGACAAGTTAGTTCTGAAATAAATTAGTGCATGTTACACGTTTTGTTTTCTTAACAGACGCAGCTGTTGTTAAGCATAAGAACAGAAAGTTATCACTACATTCATGGAAATCTAGCTAACAGTAGTAACTACTCAGCAGATCCTACTTGTTCATTTCATAGCTATCAACATCACTGATCTGCAATTACAGCAGATTACAGTTATAAATGATACAATAAGGCATGGTTAATATTTTTTAATATATTTTCCTTTAATTCTTTAGACTTCTGAAGAGGTAATTTTTCTCTCATGTGAAAAAAGACAGCCACTGCAGGACATATGGCTTGCTGACTATAATGCAAATCGACCTCAGTTTTCATATATTACCACTTGCTTCTATTAATAAATAAATAAAAACTACAGCTTGTACACTGACTTCACAGAACGCAGAATTCAACACGAACCTTGATCCTGATGAGATGCGGGTATTAATCTACAGGCACAAGTGCAGTCCCACTGAGGACAAACTGGGAATGCATACATTATTTTCACTTCTAAGGCTCTCAGAATCCAAATAGTGAACAGATTCCCAGAAACCCAAATACCAGACACCAACCCTCAAAGCAAGATTCGGTTGTTAGACTACTTTGTTGGTGTCAAATCAATGACAACGCTTTAACTCGCTCGTAAAAGAGATGCATACAGCAGAAGCTGAATGCAGAGAACAGATGAAGTTCTGTTTTCCGATATAATCAGGAAGCTTTGGTTCAATAGGGCTAGAGAGGCATTAAAAAGATCAGAAAGGGTTTCTGTGGAAAAGGGAAGTCTGAAGTGATCACAAGCCACTCATTTGCATGAAACCATCTATTCCATTCAGTTTTCTTTCACATTAACCATATTTCTCTATAAGTTAAATCTTCCATTTGCAGTGCAAACACTGAAGCCCCTCTCCTAGCTTTTGCCTTGTTTCTATAGACATATGATTCTGATTAAGATGCTTTTGCTCTTTGAAGCACATATATTTGTTTTTAAATAGATCTGGTCTATAATCACTACAGTGTTCAGTCAGCAAACTGCATATAAATTAAGAAGTTCAGAAGTAGTTCCTGTAGAATTTCAAAGTGGGAAGAGAGGACGAAGATTTTCCCCAAGGAGACAGAAGTTCTTCATAAGTTAGCCTCTGGGGGAAAAACAGAGAGCCAAACAACCCAAAAATGGAACAAAAAGTCCCCCACACCCAACATCCTCCCACACCACACCTGCAGAAGGAAAACTTGCAGACACAAATGGAAGCGTCTTCAAGCTTCTTCTTTTTTTCTCCCCAACAGTCTTACTTCCAGTTTACTAGTAATAACATTTTCATCAGTTACCTTTTAATCCTGCAATGTATGTTTCCCATACATTAGGGCTGGTCGCATACATGGTTATAATACACTGCTTTAGTCTTTTTAAATCCAAAAGAAAGAAGTAGCTTCGCATAAACCTACAAGCCAAGGTCCACGAAGCTGCTAGGGGCAGTGTTCCACCAGAGCCTTCTTCTGCCTCACCATTTCCACAAGAAAATACACGCAGCTCAAAACACAGCGTTGTCAACTCAACGAGATCTTTCTTAACATGCGGTTCTATGACACATGGAGACAACACTTGAAAGCTACAGTCCAAAGGTCCCTTCAGATCAGTACTATTTTCACACATGGCTTTGCTTACACAGTTTTCATTGTCCTTTTCAGCACAGTCTTGCAAGATACTGCTCTGTTCTTTGGCTGCTGGGTCTCCATCTGTTGGATCCAGCTGTAGGTTTTCCTCCAGGACTGTCCTCTCTTCTTCAGCACACACAGGCTTAGGCTTGCTTTTCTCAACAGAGGAAGCAGAATGCTCTTTGCTGCCAAACTTTTCTTCTAGAAAGACAAGCCATTCCTGTAAAATCCTTCTCATACACTGTGGTTCTAACAAAGCCAGGGGATCCTGGAGCTTGGCTCTGCAGCATAAAAAAAAAGAAGTTTGCCAAGTTGCTTGACAGTTGTAAGATACTACAAGTGAAGTATTATATATGCTTTGTGTAACAAAGTATATTCCTAAACTTGACTTGGTTGTTGGTTTTTGTGGTTTTAAGTGCATCAGAAAGAATTTAGGCTACTTAGGCTGTCTACATTTGATTTTTGTACATTCTGAGTTCCCCAAGATTTCTTTCAGAATGGATTTTTGTTTGTCAGGTGGCTTTGGTGTTGTTTTTTTCAGAACTATGCTTGTTTTTTTCAGAAAAGGATAATGCTAGAATACCTAAATAAGCTTTTAGTGGGTTTTCTTGGTTTTAAATAGGGGAAACAAATCATTAATCAAATGAGATCCTTCCAGATTATGTTAACAGACATTTAAAATTAAAAAAAAATAATTTAAAAAAAAGTAATTTTTCTACCAAAGCCCAACATATCTATATACTAAAACATTTCCTTGCTTACATGGCTTCTGCTGTTGCAGCCTTGAGATCTCTTAGATGGTCTTCCTCTGGAAGCTGACAGCTCTGTGGTTCTAACCTAGAGAAAACACATTAACTTCAATATTATCTGATGTATTATCTTTAATAACTTAAAATTTCCTCACAAATTTCCTCAAATTTGTGAGGAAACATTTAATTCATTTATTTAAAAAATATAGAGGTTTCATTTATGAAGAAGGAACAGCTCAACAGAAATTACGGATGAATTGGGAATGAAGAGGACCTGATAATACTATTTTCGTGGCATTCTATAATGGCTTCTATTCCAACTACAGTAGATTTGCAAAGGTACTGAACAAAAACCAGTACTGTGCCACTATATGAAAGTTAGTCCAAAATGGTAAGTTAGCAGATCATTGGAATCTGAAATAACTTAGCTCTGTATTAACTGGACAACCACTAAAAGAAATTCAATGTTTTATAACTACCATTATTTAAAAAAAAAAACAAAGAAGTTTTTAGGGACTCGTGCCCATTAGCTATAAGGATCAGTGCACTGGGTAATACACTACGTTCTCACTCTTCAGTTATTACAGCACTGTGGAGACCGCATGCTTCACCACCCAGAAGCACTCATTGCCTAACCAGCTTCTAGGAACGGAGTGTCAGTGAGAACCAGTGAAACCCACCATAGTAATGAAAAAAACCACACCTAACACTGAGCTCCCTCTGTTGTACCTGAAATGTTAGTTTTTCCCTTTAGGTTGCTATTCTCAGAATCCCCAGCAAATGCAATTGCTAAGAAAACGTGATTTCACACTCACTCTTTCTCTTCCTGGGGAGATGTTAGGAGATTAACAGCTATCTCCTGCAGTTGCTCGTCATCCTTTGCGTCTTGCCTCCCCCTAGTATCAGGACTTATATGAAGTGTGCCAATCTTTTCAGTAGTTTTGCGTACAAAGCTGGAAACACTAGGAGTCAAACATTTAAAATTGAAAGTTCAAAACTGAACAAATGAAGCATTTTCTTTCCATTCAAACCATTATTTCCAAGAACTTTATAACCTGAAGAACTCTTAAAAAAAGGATGAGGACAGCAATGGCCAACAAGAACAAAACTCACTAAGAAGCTGCTCAGAATTCATATTTTAGTCATGGTCCATACTTTAAGCACAGAATAAAAACCTGCAGTAATTAAGACTTGTGGGTTTTTTTGCTGCTGGAGAAACAGGATCACATACTATCATTAGTGCTTAGATTTTGACATATATTTGTATGCAAATAAATGCAGATTGGCTACATTGCATTTTAAAGCTTATGAACAGAAAGCATGATTAGGAAATTATGTCACTCTTGGTGGTAGCTAACAGTTTTACAATACTCCAAATTAATTATTCAGATTACAAAGCTCATTAAAAATGTCCTTTTCATGTCATCAGTCCCTATTCCTTCAGATATTTTATTCAAGAGAAAGCCCAGTAAACATACCAAAACCGAATTATTTCTACTACTGCCATGAAGAGAAATATGTCATCCAGAGTTGAACAGAAAAAATCAGCTTCTTGCTTTCTGGCCAAGAACTAGTTTAAAAGCATCAAGAAAAAAAAGCAACACTTCTATTTGCTCAGTAGAGAACAGGGCGTCTTTTACTATACCAAGGTACAGCAAAAGTTGAAGGTTGCTGCACAAGAGAGAAATTATTCAAATGTAGCAAAACAACTGGACTTTAACGGATAGAAAGATTAAAAGTAAGCTTAAAAATTAACTGTAAATATGATAGTATTTTATTTAATTATAAACTGAATATAGTGAATATCTGAAAATTTAGTTCTCATTAGTACAAACTCTTATTACTAGTGAAGTCTTCAAAACTGGTTATGGTTCAGAAAGAATTTAACATGTTGCATGTACTTCTGAAGGTTATTTGGAGATCCTCATACCACCAGCTACAGTTTGTTGTTGCAGGACATAATTCACATACATAAGTGATCAAGGGTGAGCTATGCAACTTTTCAGACCATCATTGTGGACCATCAACGTTTTTAGCTAAGAAACTAACATCTCTTTTTTTTTTTTAAACATTCACCTTGTGTATTTAACACCATCTCCCTTTTATTTGTCCCTCCACCTGTTTTTTAAAGTGAGTTTTAAAATAGCAATTTGATTTCTGCATAAAACAGACACCACCATGTTTACTTGTACAGGTACAAGCTACCCTTATTCCATAAACACTTGGGGAATTGATTAGATTCACCGAAAGGTGTGTGTGGGGACACAGCAGACCACGTGGCATACTTCACAAGTGTTTCAGCAATATCTAGCATGCTTTGAATATTTTCATGTTTGTCCCCAAGCAACATGAGAAGCCTTCACTCATTCTTCAGAAACCTAAGTACCAGAAAAGCAAAATCCCAAACCAATATTCAGTAAGTTTGCTTTGACTATATACCAGTTTACAGGGTAATGTTAAACATCCTTAGCTGTTTAAAAACTAAGATTGAAATCTTGGCTCCCCTAAAGTTAACAGCAGCTCTTCCGCTCTCCATCAGAGTCAAGATGGAAGCTTTACATTTGTCTAGCAAACTTGACTGCACCTCCAGTGCTCCAGCTCAAATGTTACGTTTTTGCAGAACAGAGTATGAACTAAACCAGACAATGCCACAAATTCAGAGGACGGAAAAGGGAAAGATGTAATGGGTGAGTGAACCTGCTGCAAGTTTTACCTTTCTTTGACAGCTTGGAGAGAGACGAGAGGAGATGGGGAACGAAATGACAAAGGAATACTGAATGGGAGAAATGTCTCATTCCGGTCAGCCTCAACCGCCACAGATGCATGAGATACGTTGTCTAACAAATGGAATTGAAATAAAGAGTCATGAAACAGTGGCCTGCCAAAAATGGAACAATGAAACAAACTGCAAGTCAGCAATTCATTAATGAGTAATCTGCACAGGATATTTTCATACTTAATATTCAAGAATGTGGGGAGCCAGAAAAGTGCTACTTGGTTTCTAGGACCATTTAATTACTGATTTTGAACCTGGCAGTCCGTTTAGCTAAGAGTCTTTTGGCTCTTAAGGTAGATAATGATCAACAATGGTATGAAAACTATCTTCTAAAAGTAGACTTACAGTCCATTTAGGGGACAAAAATCTTGCTTTAATCCACTGACAGTTATTTAAATATCTAGGACAATTAAGTATTGTGGCATACATCAATTCACATTGCATAGCTTTCTACAGCCTAAATCACATATGAACTTACAGAGATATATAAGCCACAGTTAAGACATAGATCACTCTTGTCTTTGAAAAGACTTAAAAATATAATTGAACCCATAGCTCTCTGGCTTTTAATAAGAATCACAAGAAATGCAGAATCACTGGCTACTTCCTTTTCACTCTTAAATCCTTAACAGCATCTACAATGTGTTTTGATTAATCATTTCCTGGCACAAACACACACTGTATCTTTAAATTATGTAAGGAAGAGAAAAAGGATCCTTTTAAGTAAGGATGACACTGCATTTTGCAACAGTCAGCACTACCTGCACTGTTGAGAGAAAAAGATGCTATGCTCTAACAGAAATTCTACCATCAGAATCCACCCTCTCTCTAGATAGCACCTAAAGGTCACAACTGATTTTAAGATTGCTTCTAAATAAGGCTGCTTTTGTTCATTATGCAGATTAGAAACGTAAAAACTTACGATATCTTACGTAAATGTGAGCAAGGAAACACTAAGTCCATTTCTCTTAAATACCAAAGTAAGTACATGTGCTTCAAGAAGCATCTAGAACTTCTCTCCTTTGAAATAATCAACAAATTTGTTATCTCTGGTCAGAGAGAATTCTTCTATCTTCTGACATTCAAAAGAGACATCCTCTCATTTTATAGTTTTAATATTGGAAATTACACACTTCATTCCAAATTTTCTCACTTCTTGTTTTTATGGTGATGTAGGTAAAGAAGCAAATGCAAAGTCCTACAAACAGCACGTAGCTTAGTCAGCAGGACAACACTACTGACAAGCAGTAAATACTAATTCGTATCCTCTCCCTTCTCACTGGTTTTCCCCAACAAAACACAAATTCCCTCCATCCTCAACTGGCACCTACTCTCCGCAAAGAGTCTCTTTACTGGAAAGTCTCTCAACCATACCTGGCACTAAGCCAGCTCCTCATCATCCCAGGTTTCTGCATCCCCTCCCAGTTCCAACCAGAGCAGAGAACAAGACCCACTGTTGTCTCACTCTAGCTTTCATACAGTGACAGGTACTTGTTAGGAAATAAAAAAGCTCCCTGGATGGCCTAAGTGTTAGTTATTTTATCGTTGCTATGCTAATGTATACATGTGTAAGAGATGATCCCTTGTACAAATGAAACCCTACAGGAAAGTTAAGAACACTTACCGTAAGCCTACTGTTTTCCCTGAAGAAATAGAAAGCCAGAGCCAAGATTAAGAAATTCTTTCCTGGAACTAATATTACTGGAAAAATAGTGGCAGCAAACAAATCTCATTTGAAGCTCAATGAACACGGGTGTAGTCAACTGAGAGAACCCTAGTGTTAATGCTGAATTGCACACAGAGGCGGGGGGGGCTGTGAAGAAGAGTGAAGTCCTAGCTTGGTACAAGCCCTCTGGACCTNTCTTGTACATTAAATAAAAACTGCATCTGAATAACATTTTAATTAAGAAACGTTACCAAGTTCTACTTGCTCATCTTCCTGGTGTGCAGGAAATTCTTTAAGTCTCTCATCTTCTGAAAACGTTTGACTGTGGAGAGAACATGAATCTTCATCTGACTGACTGCCTCTTCGACTGATAACACGATATATTCCAGAGTCTAAGACACTGAAGCTTTCCTGTCAGACACAGGAGAGGAGTTAACGTTGTGTGAGTTGTACTCCTTGTTAAACATCCTGCAATAAATTCGACCAACCGTACTCACACAAATAACCTCACAGCACTTCACAATACACTGTCTGGAAAAGCCCTGTGTAACAGCACATTTGTTACATATCCAGAATGGAAAGTACACACGTCCCAAGAAGTGTGCAGTGCAGTGACTTTATAAAGAAGGAAAGCAGCCTGCGGGACTACTGGTGTGTTTAGTACAAGACCATGAAACAAAAAGCCATCTCTGCTTCAGTCCTGCATCCGGCACTGGCACCTTACCCCTCTGTACACAAGAGTCCGTATTCT
>VZTO01024233.1:0-76714 GCA_013400615.1 Syrrhaptes paradoxus
TGTGATTCTGTGATTCTTAAGTATGAAAACTAAAGGCTGTAAATCTTCTATGTTAGCAAACATTTGATTAGAAGCTGGTACTGGGAATTTTTTTCTTCCTCTGCCTAGTTCAGAAACATGAACATCATTGGGTTTTGATGAGATTTTTCTTTTTACACCCCCGGTAGTAATAAGTGACTATTCATTTTAAAGCCATTTTATAGTAACTCTTTTTTGCTTTTATCTCATCCATCACTGCTGCTTTCTCTTGAGCCTCCTCCTTGTCTCAACATTTAAACATAAACACAGTACTTTTTTTTACTGTCTCTTTGAATCAACTAGTCTTTAAATTTGAACTCATTTGAATCAGATTGTCTCAACTGAAGTCAAATGCTGTCACTTTGAGTCAATATATAGGAGCTATCATTATGTTCCACTAGGTCAAACAGCAATTTCTGCCTCTCTAGTGCAGCCTCTGAAACGTGATGCATGCACAAAGGACAGAAAGAGAAAACTGGTGTTGTAGAAGTCTCTTTTCTTACTGAGAGTGGTCATGTTTGGGGTGGCTGCTTCTTCCCCACCAGAGCTGTGGGATCTCCTGCCACTGCAGCAGCAGGAGGCTGGCTTCTGGCTGGATCTGTCTGTCCACATCTCTTCAGTCCCCTGTCATCATGTCATGGCAGAGGGAAGACTTTTTTTCTCATAATTTACATAAATTAATAAAAACAAGTGTACTTCTAGGAAGTCAGGAGGGAGCACTTATAAAGAGAGGTGGGAAAAGCTCCATGGTCTCTCCCTGGTACTGTGGCCTGGAACATCCTCTACTGTGATCTGTGGGGACCAATTTCCAGGAGCCTGCTGCCTGGTAAATCTGCCTCTGGGAGAGCCTTGGAAAGGAAAGAGTCAAAAGACTTCTGGGATCAAGCGGTTGTTTTTCCATGTTAAGAAATAGTTACCTGCTTAAAAAACAGTGTGATCCTTTACTAGCTGAGGTGGAAATCTGAATGGCCCGTACTTGTTCGCATCCTGTTTCAGTTTCCAGTTGGTCAGAGGTTGTAATTGAAGAACTCTGTTTCTTGTGAACAGTTTCTGTGTAGCCATCCTCCAGCTGCCATCTCCAGTTAGCATGCGTCGGTGTTTCTGGAAGCAGCACTATGCACGGATCTTCCCGTTCATACCTGTGGAGGAAGGAACTGGGCTGGTCTTCAGCGTTCAGGTTCCTCTGTGCCTTTGCAAACATTGCGTCTTGTTGCTGGTAGAAACATCTTGAATGGTTTTAAGCTGCCTGAAAATTTTGCTTTCATCTTAACTGTTGAGTAGTTTGATTGCAGCTGTGAAATATCAATAAATAACTGAGAGGAGTTCTCATTTATTCTTGTGTTTATCCCATTTGGTCAAACTCCTATGGCTGACAAAGTATATGAATTTATTAAAAGCTTTTTTGCTTCAGAAACAAGGCACTTAAATTGCTTTCCCCCCCAAATGGTGAATGTTTTTCTGGTATTATTGCACTTTCATCAGTATTTCTAATGATCCTGAGATGTGCTTGCAGATACTGCCTGCAGCCATGCTGTATATTTAACGGGTCTCAATTTATGCTTCACTAACTTTCCACAACTTTTTCTCAGAATAACTTTCCATGGAAGCTGCGCCTCTTAAACAGTGTTCTCACCCATATTAATAAAACACAAGTTTTCTAATATTTACTTTTAAAACCAAGTCAAGCCTCGTAGTTTTGTTGTATGAGTAATTTCAGGGGGGGTAAAAAAAAAAAAAAAAAGACATTCAAAATGTTTTCAAAATTACCCAAAGGACATCTCAGGAAGAGGAAGGCTTTCCCTGAAATCTGTAGCTGTAATCCTTGTTTGCACAAAAAAGGACGCTTGAGCTTTTCTGTACACCAGCATGTAAGGACAGCCTGGAAGCAGAGTGACGGCCTCATGAGGTGGAGGTGCTGGAAGGGGAGAGGTGTCCTTACTCTCGTGTGCCTCTCTGGGGCAGAGACAAAGCAATGGGGACTGAGAATGTGCCGGTGGTGGGAAACCTTCAGCTGGGACTCCCTTGCAGGTCAAGATAAAAGAATTGACAACCATGAAGGATGAGCTTAAGGAAGAGCTTGCTTTTCCTCCATCTCTCCCTTTCACTCAGGAATTAAAACAGAGATTGTAAAATAAAAGTTGGTATGTGTTTTCTCATGCCGTACTGTACTCAGTTTTGCAGATAGAGATCCTCAGAAGAGCTTTTTCAGTGGCATGCAGCAAGCAAAGGATACCACAGAGCTGATAATAAAAATATGATAAATAATTGGAGAAATGCTAATGCTGCTTTAAAAAAAAAGGTATTGATTCCTGATGAAGAGGTAGCACAGAATACCAGTAGCTCACTTAGCTGAACAGCCTTAGGGAGAACTTTGCAGAAATCCAGCCCCCATCTGTGAAGTGGGGGATGCATTATCACTACATTTAGCATTAAGTGTATCTGACTGCTTTGAGTATTCTTTGGCGTCAACCAAAAGGAGAAATGCTACAGTTCTGCATGGGAAGAATTGCCATACTGCCACTGGCAGCCCAAAATTAAAAAAAAAAAAAAATTTTTTGATCATTTTGCCCTCTTTCCCTGCAGATTAATTATCTGTCCATCAGATATGTAATATTTTAAACTTAGATGAAGAGTCTCAGTCTGCTTTTATCGTGGACAGGCAGATGCATGTTTCAGATTATCTCGGCGATACGTCTGCCTCTCATGAGCTATTTTTTACAGATACACAAACTTCACACATCTCCAGGGCAGATTTTAAGCCTGACTTGACTTTAGCAGTCTTGACAGATTGTGATAAACCTACAGTAAACAGGAATCTTTGGACCTGGTGTGTAAGTACATAATTCACTTGATTGATTGGGTACGCTAAGTCTTAACCTATAGCATCAGAACAGGACTGAGATTGTCAGCAACCTGAATCACTTCTGCTTTTACTGGGAAGGATGTCGGGGCCCAATAGGAATTGTAACCGCAAGGGAAAGAGCAGTCATGAAGCTCTGGGAATAACTGATACAGAAAAATGGGCTGAATTGCTATGAATGCTCTTTGGAAAGTCTTCTATTCAAATATTAATTGACTAGAAATACCAAATTCATTAAGCTGGCTTGGTTTAAAACCAGGATAGAACAGGATAACGTGCTGTTGATATGAATTGATGGAGTTTAGGTTTATGCCAAGGTAAGTAAAAGAAATTTCACTGAAACTGTTATTTTTCATCTTCCCTCATGTTTGGTAGTAGCTTAAAAATATATTGCTTTGGTTATGTTGTAATCAGTCCAGGATATAGACTCCATGAAACCTAACTGAGAATTGAAGTGTCCAAACTACATTTCCATATAGATGTGCTGACCTTATCCGTTAACAGATATTATCAATCTTTGCCTGAACTTTTTTTTGTTTTTAAACAATGGAATGGATTGACTTATTTTTCTTTCTCCCCTTGAAAACTTTATCATTTTGTGTTTAAAAGCCATGAAATCCAAGCAGAACCACATTGCATCAATTATCTGCATAGCTCTTGCATTGAGATTTCTTATAAATTTCATGGTATTCATCTTGTATGTGTTGCTGGTGGGTGCTCAGAGCATCCACAAAGCAGAACACAAAGCCGGAGTGTATTTCTAGATAAATTACACCCTCCCATCCCAATTTCTCTTTTGAATCTTACTTGTCAAAAAAAAAAAGGCTTTTTGGCCATCAGCTCCCAGCTTGCACATCGCCTATCTCTAAGTAAAACATTAGCATCATGATTTCTGCTTTTATTTCTTTTACTATCCTTTGTGTTCTCCACAAGAAGATCCCAGACAGTGGTATGTGTAAACTAGTAAGAGACTGCCTCAGAAGTAAAGCGACAGGGCTGAAAAATTCCTGGAAGAGGGCTTGGAATGGCTGCGACCACCACCACCCCGCTGCTGCTGACAGTAAAGCAAAATCCTGGCTCTACAAAGGTGCTTCCTTGCTGAGAAAAATTCAGGGCAGCATGGACAGTCTATACAAAGTCCATGCTATTTGGGTGTAGGTTACTTTGGTGATTTGGCTTTAAAAATTTGCCTGCCTTTTGTTCAAAATGTCACACTTAAGTAACAAAATGAAAATAGGTATTCAGCCAATTCTTGGTTTAAAGTCTCCTCTGGAAAAGCATGTAAGTCATTGGAACTGGAATCACTGCTGCATCAATAATTTCTATGTTCAAAGGCACATAGTATATTGTTCAGCCAGTTTCTTTATCATTTAGGCTGAAATTCATCATAAAATATTAACTTGCGACTATCTGAGGTAAAGCTCATTATTTTGTGAGATGCTCCGTTTTTATTCCGCACCACCAACCCGGGATGTTGTGTTTTTGAAGCAGAAAAACATAATTGGGCTAATCTGAATTTGTCATGATACACTTAATCAAAGGGGAAAATATGAGGCTTGGGGGTTTGTTTTTGCAAGATTTGAAAAAACTCATTGCCTTACTATGGCACCAGCCAGCTCCTGTCTGCTGGGTGCGGCACCAAGTGCGCTGCATCGCTTCTAATGCTTCTCCAAGGAAATGTCCTGGTGATCACTGAACCTTGCTGCATTTCACTTGACAAGCTGTTCGAGGGCTGATCAGCTTGCTGTAGCCCTGTTTCAGTAGTCTGCTTACAGCCCAGTGCATGCTTAGTCTTCAAGACCCTGTGCTTGCCGGCTTGCTTCCTTGGCTCTTTAATGGGCATCCCAGAGTGGTTCCTTGACCACCTTTGCATTAATCATTCTTTGTCTTAATAAAGAAGCCATTCATCTATTTTGTAAGCAGTGTCCCTTCCTTCCTTAGGATGGTGGGACTCGCTCAGTTTTCTCCCATCTTTAGCCTAATAGCTCCACGATGAAGTCACGTCCAAAGCGCTACAGCCAAATTTTCCCTTTTTATCTATATAATTTATAGTTTTCACTGGGAGTGAGATTCTCTAATAATATTGGAAACTGTGGGTTGTAACTAATCCTATGGTAGAGAGTGAGTCTTACACGTCACAAAAATTCAAATTCTCCATGAAACTCCCAATTCCTCACAAAAGTGTTATTTTTTTTTTTAGTTCAACTTATATGTGATGCTGTTTTTAACTTCTAGAGATCTTTTTTTTTCCCCAGGTTTTGGTTGGTTTTGGATTTGCTGCTTAACAACACATTGCAGTGTTGGCACTAAAAACAGAATGTTCACAGGGCTTGCATGCTTGTGTTTTGGGTTTATTCTGTAGACTTTGCTTTTCAGGATTGAGCCAGTGTTGTCACGATTTAAAGGGGCCGTGTCCTGACCTTCAGGTATCCCTGTTTTCCCTGCAAAAGAATACGGTTACAAGTTGCAGGTTTAAGGGAAAATTACACACTTGGTGTAACTAGATAGTATTTATGTCCCTAAGCTTTTATGATATGAACCTTTCTGATTCCCATAGTTTGGAGTTAAAGAAGGAGAGTAGCTATTATCGCACTTTAAGGAACCACTCAAAAGCCTGAAGTTTTTCCTTTATATTGTAGGAGAGCTGGAGGTATTGTCTGCTAAGCCTGGCACCAGCACTTTGTTTGTGTTATTTTGGGAAGGTTAATACTAAGAACCCCAAGAAATACATGCATCTTTAATAAACTTTGAGACCAAGAAAGTCCATATTTTTGAATATATTTTAATTGTATCAGTTGGAAACATTTTTAAATAAGATTCTGGCATGATGATAGAGTTCACGGAGTTTACGTTGTCATAGTATACCTCTTTCCATCTGTACATCCTCTTACCCCTTTAACTGCTGCACAGCTGATGTGGGCTAATTATTTTTTTTTCTTTTTCTTCATTGTATCACTCTGCTTTTTCTGCTGATTTCAGCTGGAGTTGGAGGTCAGTCTATTTAAAGAACACACACTTTTATCTCCATGGCTGCTGTGAACCGTTGTATAATTTGGCTACTCCTGGGAATCTTTGTGGTGAGAATACATAATTTACTGACCGTCTGCCTGCCTTTTCCTGGTCATTTCATTACAGATATGGGGAGGAAAAGCTGGAAAGCAGGCAGTCATGTAGGATGTAGGCGGAGCCGGTTGGTAGGCTGCTGACCAGGGCACCCCCTGTGTCATTCAGAAGTCAGCTTTGTGCCAGCGGTTGCTGTTTTGACATGAAATACAAAGGAGGGCTGGTGTGTCTCATGTAGTACTGAAAAGAAATGTTTATCATTTATTAGTTTGTGACTTTGGTCACTGGACTTACTTGTGGATGTTTTAAGGTAGTTGCCTCAAAGCTACCTCGCTCTAACCCCTTTTCATTCTCAGTGGGATCTTGGCATGTGGTTCAGGCGGGATCATCCTTTGCTGAGGTTCACACCAGGATGGATACTCTTGTGTTGGGTGCTCTTGCTTTTTTGCAGAAGTTGCACTATCTGTATGAAAGCGATGGACCGTGGTATGTCTACACAGTGATGCTTCATGGGGCAGATTCCGTTAGATACAGGCGTGGTGGACATACTCTTCCCCATCACTGCTGAAGGTGATCTCTTAACCCCTACAGGGACCTTATATCCAGTCTCACAAATTGCAGTTTTATTCTAAAATATACTCTGACCTCAAGTAGTCCTTTGTGCTCTGGTGATTTTTTTTTTTTTGTTTTTTCTCCAAGTGCTTGAATAACTGTTGTCTGTGTTTATAAACTACTTAGATATAGGCTCTTAGGGGCAGGAAATACCTCTTCTGTTTTATTTGCAGAGGACAGTAAGGACCTTATCTAGGTCTCCAGGAGCTATCAAAATATAAATAATTGTAACAATAGGCCTCTGAGCAGTAGTAAGTCTATCAGGCCAAGGTGAAGAAGCAGCCTACCTGGAGTGAAGGTGTTTATTTGAAGTGTGGAGAAAAGAGAGCAAAGCATACATGGATTATTTTTTTGTTCTTTTTTTGCTTAGAGAAAATATTAAACATGGCTTCTCACTTGGCCAGAGCTATCTTGTTGCAGCTTTTTTTTTAATAAACCAATTATTCTGCAATATGGAGTATTTTGATTGAGACATGCTTTTTAAAGATCAGCATTCATGGCACATGCAGTGAAGAGCAATTTAAAATTAATAGGCTGCTTTAGACTTTTAAGAGCACCTGGAACTTATTTTAGAGGCAATTGGAACTCTGGGCCAGCACCTTGTAGGGTAATTTAAATTTATTTTATTTTATTTTATTTTAATTTTGAGTACTTGGTGAGGAATTGATTTGAACAGCGTGGTGCTGAGCTCTTCAGATTTTGAAGTACTTCCAATTCCCAATCACATTTATCTGCAGATCAGGATCTTTTCCTCTGGGTCTTACAAGGCCAGCCTTCTTAGGAATATCACCCAGACAAATAAATTAATCTAGACTCTGTTGATTTATCGAACATTTTATTTCATGTATTTCTTCTCTTTTGCTTAGGCATAGAAGAAGTTCCTTAGGTCAACAGGAAGACATTTAAACTTTTTAAAAGAAAATATGGGCATATAAAAGTAGCCAAGTGTATCATGTCAGTTCAATATTTGAAGAAAGTGTTATAATCAGTAAAATGTTCACAGCAGTAAGTGATGTGTATTGATTTGTCCAGGGTAAAAGGAGGGGGAAGAAACAACAATTCTTCAGTTGCCTGCAGTACTCCATTTGGGAGTGTGGGCTGCCCTGTGCCCCACGTCAGACAGTGGAGCAGCGGGGATGAGCGGCAGGGAAGGGGGGAGTCATTGTGGAAGTGATGCAGGCTTGTGCACAGGCAGAAAGAGAAACTGTGGCCGCACAGGTAGTCTCTGCTCTGGAAACTGCCACCCGGAGCACTTGGCTTTGAGCCATCAGTCTTCACTTTAATGAAGACTTTCTGGATGTTTTTGGAATTCCCTGTGCAAATACAGGGCTATAAGGATGCTTTGCTTGTATGAAGGGACCCCCGACAGTCATTTCCTTTCTCGGTTTTATTTTCAAAAGTACAAAAACGTGGGGACGTCCATTCTTAGTAAGAGGTAGTAGCTGCCCCAGATCAGGGGTTTTTGCTCCTGTTCTCCGCAGAGAGGTCATACACAGACGGGACTGGGAACAGCTGGGGCTGTGGCGGTGAGTCAGGGAGTCACTGGGATGTGAACCACCAGCAAGAACCTGTCCGGTACAATAGGATGCAATGCAGCAAGAACCTGCCAACAGGCAGCTTGTGCAGTTTGCAGCTATGTGCAGTGGTGCTGGGGGATGGTGTGGGGAGGTGTATGCCAATACAGAAGTGCTTCACGAACTGGAACGGTGGGACAGTGAGGGTGACATTAAACAGCAGCAGCATCTCCCCGTACTGGGTGGATTTCTTACAAGAGGCTGGAGGAAGCTAATATAATTTATTTTGGGAAAAGCTCAGTGTGGTTTTTGCCTTTGGGTTGAGATAAATAAAACATCATAAGATGCATTAGAGATGTCACTGGAGCTTGGAGGAGGAGAATGTAAAGTCTGAATATTTTGTTTTCTGCCTGAATCACTAATGTGTTACCAGTCAGTTTAATTAGAATAATTAGTCATGAGATATATAATTGGTCTGAATCTTCCTGCAGATTATATAGAGAGCTTTTGAAGAGCAATGTGGTTATTTGATACTGATCCTGCAAACATTTCTGCAGGGTCTTAGCTCAGTGTGTGTGAATCGATGTGCGTGCAGTCACACCCCATTGACCGCAGGAAGGGAGTTTCCCTGTAGCCGAAGGGGCTTTTCCCAATTTCACTGCATCAACAGGTTGCATTTTTCTCTGACCATACAATTTGTAGTAAGTCCACTGTTTTAGTGATGTTACCACTAAGGGACTGATTTCACCCCTGAACGAACACTGGTGTTTGCAGACCAGTGACTTGGAGTGACCAAATGGTGGCATGTCCCCTATGGCTCAGTTAGTATCTCGGTCTCTTTAGGGGTGCCTGTACCCTCTCTGGGAGGTTATTTTGGCGTCACTGTGGTGGGTCCTGCTTTGGGGCAATGACCTCCAACGCATTATAACTGTGGGTAGGCTTGTTTGGGTGTCCTGGGTGCAGCCTAACCCACTATCGTGGTTTGACCCAGCTAGCACCCATAAATACTACACAGCTCATCTTGGTTGTTCTTGCATTAAATCAACAAAAACACACAATAAACTCATATTGTGAGCATCATGCAGTCAAGAGTCAGTTCACTTCTTCCATAACGCATCATGGATGTCTTTGATGTTTTACGTGGTTACAAACAACAGCAACAACACCCTTATGAAATTCTAGTACATCCGACAAGTTCTCTAGGGTTGTTGCAAGAAAAATTACTGTATGCTGCCCAGCCCAGATTGTGCACAAGTGCAGAATAACCTCTTGGTTCCTCAGTTCTGGTGAATGTTACAAGTCCTGTTACTCAAAGCCCAGCGTATTTGATGGTGTAACTGTTGTTAACTAACTTTGTTTCTAGACACCTGCTCAGAAACTCAGGGCAAAGATACAAAATGCGTGTAGAAAGGAGAGGGAAAAGAAAGAGGACAGGGAGCTCTAAGTGTGTATCAACTCAAAGGAGAAGAAAAACAAAATAAAGGAGTGGAAAATAGTGTTTGTTTTTCATGCATTTCACAAAGTGTTAGCAAAGTGCATGAGTGAGGGAAGCCGGCGACTTGTGAGGAAGCTGCTGTCTTAAAAGATTTGAGGGAAAACACTTCTTTTCGTACATTTGAAAACTACTGAGTGCCTTGCAAGCAGCTGTATGTCACAACATTTTGTCTGAAAGAGAAGTATGTGTTCGGGTTTTTTTTTTTGTATATTTTTTATATAAAAGCTTGAAAAATGTAGTGGGAAAATTAACATTTCCTTTTTGCAACAACAAAACAAGCCATCTCCTGTCTCAGCTTTGGCCAGCTATGTCCCAGACTGTCCTAATTCCTGCAGGCATTTGATAGAGGAAAGTAAGCACCCTTCCTTTGCACCAGTGGATGAGGGATTCAGAATGAAACCCAACTGAGAATTGTGTCAGAGCCTGGATTCTAAAGTTCAGTGCCTTGGCCAGAAGGCTTTTTTCTCTGTTTCTGTCTATCTTACCTACCTGGCTCACGTGGCATTTGTTTACCAGGTCAGTTATACTTGTATCACATCTCTGAGGCTGACGAGCACTCTTGTGCTCTTTGTGTAGATGCAGAATCTGAGAACAGGTGATCTAAGTGGGTGCTCAAGGTTACAACAATCCATGGAATAGAAAGGACTGAGTAAAGCTTAATGAAATCCCAAGCAATAACCTTATCTTTTTTGGGCCTTACTCATTTGCTTAAGAGAAAAACGGAGGCAAAAAAGGAGAAGAAAAAAGAGAGGAATGCAGAAGGATTATCTCCTTTCCCTTGACGAGTGGTTTCCCATTTTGATTTCAGAAACAAAACCAGTCTTTTTCAATTTGAATTTCAGAAGTGGTACTTCTTTCCAGCAGATGACAGTTTTTCAGAGGAATTCTCCAGTTTTGCAGAGAAGTTACGCTGCCAGTGTTGTGGCTTCTGTGTCGGTCCGTGCCCTTGAAAACTGATGTACGTCCCGTCAGAGCACCAGCTCCATGTTGCGAGGCAGGGGGGAGCACACAGGGGCATTTCTATCAATAAGCTTGTAAAAATAAATAGTCTCGCTTTTAAAATATGTATCTGGAATGTGCCACCTATGAGTGCGTATTCATATCTTGAGTGCAAATATCTCCCTTTCCCCACACATACTGTGGATGTTTGCCCTCTCTGCTTGGGCTGTGTACCATGTGGCATGTAAACAAGAGATGACAAGTTGTGTAATAAGTGGTGGGGGAAGGAGGAGTTAAAGGGATTTGATCTAATAGGAAACATGCATGATTTACACACACACCACTATTCCGCTCGGGGTTTGCATACTTCAGCTGCAAATCCTGTGGCTTCGTACCAAGCAATACCTTACCAATAATAGTCTTTTACTAGCCTGAAAGGTAAGATTTCTCAGGTGAAGTTTGCTTGCTCCAACAGGCATCCTGCAGTGGTTCAGGGGTTTGTAAATGTCCTTGTTTCTTTGCAAGGTGAAGGCAGATATGTCAGTCTGGATAGCTGAATATACAGTCTGAGCAAGAAGACGTGTTAGGTGATTTTGGGTGATGTTTTTATCACTTGTCTCTTGAAGGCTGTTAAATAAATACAGAAAAGAGTAAAATTTACTTTTTTGGAATTATTTCAGAGTTATGGATTTCTGAGCAATGAACTACTACTTGTCTCTCAAATACCTTTCATCGTTTTTTCTGCAAAAATGCAGAATACATGAATACTTATTGGAATTTTATCTTCAAAAAAAGCAGAATTAAAATCGATGTGAATGGTGGGGAGGGGGTTACAAATACAAGGTAATTGTGTCTTTATCAAGTTTGCTGGCTTTCTGTATTTTCTCCATTTTAAGGCTTTATACTATTCAAGTCTCCTAATCATCCATTTGAATAGACAAAAATAATCTGGATAGATACAAAAGCCGCTAGTTCTTTGGCTACCTCCCTCCCTTGGCAGTAGGGGAGAAGTTATCAAATATTGTTCTGATTCCTGGTGCCTACTGAGCAGAGCAGGACTGGGTGTGTTTTGGGAAGGCCAGTTAAAGGGCAGGATCTGAGCTTAATGGTTCAGATTCAAATTCATCCCTATTTCTAGATTAATGCATCCACTTCAGTTCCATACTAACAGTATGGAATGGCAAAGGTCAACTTAATAGCAAGGGGCACCTAATTAGGAGAAAGGACGCATTGTGCCCCACAGGAAAAGATCTTGTAAAATATGAAATATGTTGCTTTGCTTAATGCCAGACCTCCTGGCATAATGACTCCCTGCTTTTTTTTTTTTTTTTGTTCCCCCCAATAAAAAAATGAGTGGGTTGCTTTGTATGGAGAAAGCAGGAGAGAGTATATCTGTAATGTCACCAAAATTTAGGACTGTTGAATACGTACCTATTTTAAAACAACAGCAAAATCAACAACTCATGATTTTTGAAGCCAGCATTGCTATTCAAGATGCTGAGGACTGACTTGCAGTTTTTTACAGACTGAGCTCTGCGAGGCAAAGGATGAACAGATTTCAGCTCTTCACTTGTCTAGTGTTCTGGTCAAGCTGGACTGGGTAATAGCTGGCATCGTTACCCAGAAATTATTTTTCTTTGCCTTTTTGTTCACGGCTCTCTGTCAGGCTTTCCTGTGGTCTGCACTTCCCTTTGCCTTTGCTGTCTTCGGTGGCAGCTATTCAATTTCTAATTTGACAAGATGAACACTACTTGGGTTAGATATCGGTGCTTCTGTCCACTGCAGTGCTTTGATGTGATGCTGCACTGTGATCAGCTTACAGAGAGCTGCTAACAGCACTCCTCTCTTACTGAAAGCACCACGAGGACTATCAATCCTTCTTAGGATTCCATGCTAAAAGCTTGTTTTCAGTTGATTATGTTTTTGACAAACTGCTTCTGTTTGGGCTGACATATTCCAAGACAGGTATAAGCCGCAAGAATTATTTCTTGTGAAAATTTGGGCAAAAAAACTTCAACCCGTTAATGACTAGACTAGAGCACAATAATGTTGTTAGGAAACCAGTGTTCAGAATCAAACCTGAGCCGCATACCCGTCGTGTAACGTGCACCAGGCTATATAGAGTGGCTTTGTCTGCATCTCTGTTCCCATCAAACCTTCCACCGGGGAAATTAGTGATGCAGTATGTTGCACTGCATGTATTTAAAGATACATTCACTTCTTTGGGTAGAGGCAGTGCTTGCCACCTGTCGTTTGGTGAAGGGGATGCCTGTTGCTGTCTCCAGGGAAATCTGCACGTATTTAGTAAACTGTAAATGTGTTTTAAACCCTATGCTTATGTTTAATCAAGATTTCTTAGGTTTTAGTGGATGAGCTTGTCCCTGATTGTAGAGAACTTGGATACCACTCTGATACCCAGCTGGGAAAACTTAATGAAATGGTTAAAGCTGTTGTGAGAGCCCAGTTTGAATCACATACAGTGCGTAAGGTAAGCAGTCAGACGTGGAGCAGTGAGAAGAAAAGGACGAAGAGGAAGAGCTGCTCATGAAGTGAGCATCATCTGTTCTGAGGTGCAGATCCAGCTCATCCTAAAGGATAGATGCCCAGTCTCTGCTCAGCTGAAGTGGTGGCTCTGCTAGTCTCTACTGGCCATAGTGGGAGGGTTAGACACCTAGCTCACATGGAGACATCAAACTGAGCTATCTTACGTCTCAGGTTAAATCCACCCCTACAGACACAGGCTTCCTGCCTTCTGTGGCTAGAGGCGTCCTCTTTGGAACTAAGAACTGAAAAATGACTTTCCAAAGAGGTTTAAATTGGTGTATTTTTTTGCCTTGTCTGTGTTATTTTCAGTACTTTTTCCAGTTATTTTCTTTTAAGCAAATATCACTTATTTCTACAACTTGTAGCACGGTATTTCAGAACAACAACAAAAAAATAATCTGGAGAGCATGTGATATGATAATGGATGGCTTTTTATTAGGTACCTCACACCATCAGCAAAGATCCCTCTGTTTCAGGGAGAAAATATAATTTTTACCTTTCTTCTGAGGAGTGCTATGACTTCAGAAATGGCTTTGTTGCTTCAGGCACTGCCAGGTGGTCATTAAATAGCAGTAGAAAATCAAATTAACCTTAAAGTAGTCCCCACGCTGATTTGGGGAATCAGGAGCTGTTTTGAGAGACATGCATTAAAAATGCAGGGCCCTTGCAATTTTTGGAGAGAAATAGTATTTCAAGAAAATGTGTTCTTGGTGAGATTTTTAGTGATATTTTTTTTAAACCTGCCCTGGCTTTTCTGAGTTTTTTATCTGTATTCTTTGTGTGTACAATACTTACAAACTCTTTTTGTTTTAATTATTCAGAGTCATTTCTTCAACATGGTAAGAGAGAGAATGATATAAACAGAATAGCTCTTGTGACTAGGAGGAGTAGGAGCTTATCTTTTTGGGTGTATGATCTGACTCTCTCTGTGGTGTATGCCATGGCTGCTGCTTGATTTAAAAGCTAGGCTGCTCAGGCTGCATAGCTCAGGCTTCCCGAACACCCCAGCTGCCCACGGGAGTGAAAAATCAAGCAGTAAGAGTTGCTTGAGGGCTAGGGATGTGACTGTGAAGCATCCAGTCTGTTTTTAAGTATATTATTGAATTAATTGCAGTTTAATACAGGACATCTTATTGATGTTATAAAAATCTTTTGTTAAAATTAATTTGAGTCATACCAATTAAATGCTCGTATAGCACTGGGTAACTGAAAGCTGGAGGATCCACTTAGGAGAAGAATGGTTTGGACCAGAGAAGCAGCAGCTTCTCTCGGAGAGCACACTGCTCTTTGTTCAGCAATATCTACGCTCAGGGACCACGGAAAAGATGTTACCTTTGACTGTCACTCTCCAGCTGGTGTGTTTACTGCATGCAGCACTTCTCCAGTTCTGTACTTTCTTCTTCATGCTTTGGGAAAGAAGTATGGTCGCTGTTGCTTAGCCAGTCACAGGTATGGAAGAATAAGCGTCGGAAGCAGTGGTGGTAAAATCTTCATGACACATCCCTCTCATTTCACCTCCCTTCACCTGCTGGGGTTCTCGTACTGCCACCCTGGTCTGTCCCCAGCAGAGTGCCAGGCTCTGCACTGCTGCCTTTTCTGTTTGCTTCTCCTACTCTTTTTGTGGGTTTTTTTTAAACACTTTAATGACAGTGGTATTATTTATCGTTCCCTCAGCTATCTCCATGAGTAACGATAATTGAAATTTTGGGTGATAAATTTGAATGGTATCTCTCAGTGGATACAATGCATTTTGTTTATATGAAACTATTTTTTAATGGGATTAATGATCAGGAGATTGGCCACTTGGGAGGTGTTGCCTACTCTATAAACTCGGAGCAAAGATGAGATACAAAAGCATGAAAACTGCGGATCATGGCACAACTGACATACGTGAATGAGTGTTTTGTTCACTCCTTTCCAGTGCAGTAACAAGCGCTGCAGTGCCTCGGCATTTCAGCAGCTCTGCACTTTGATTGAGTACTCCCATGAAGACTTTGGAGGTTCCTTTCCTCAGCGGTCTAATGAAAATGTAAATGCAAATCATCAGCAGTGTAAACTCGCAGAGCTCCCCTGCAGTGAGCAGAGCTGGGCTGTTGACTATCAGCTGAGGAGCAGCCTCAGAATGTCAGCAAGCTGCAGACCGGTGTGCTTTGTGTTTCACTAGTAGGGGAAGTGCATCCGTAATTTTAATGGCTTCCAACCCCAGGATCCCCAAGAAGCTTCTTTTCAGAAAAAGGAAAGAATGCCGATCAGTCTCTTAAACCTCCCCTGGTAAGATTTATTTGTGAAGTCTCACTGTTGAGCAGAATGCAAATACCTGACTAATTACTGCAACTTGTTATTCTTAGAACTGCTTGAGGGGGAAGCAGGTACAAATTTCACCTAGCTCCATGATTTCTCATCCCATCCAGTAGCCTGCTGGGAGAACTCAGACTCTTGTGCAATTACTCTCAGGTCTCTTTTCTTCTCTGAGGAAAATGGATGTTGTGACATGAAAAGGAAAATTGCATTTTAAATGTTGTTGAGAAATATTCTAGAAAGAAGAGAAGTGCAATTAGAACTTGACCCAAGAGTTGCCTTTTCGGGCTGGGAGTGGATTGTTGATAGGTTCAGATCACTGCAGGCAGAAACTGCTGCTGCTGTCAGGCAGCGCTTGCTCAGGCAGCAGAAGCGGCAATGCAGCAGATGGTGTGAGCATCCTGGTAACCGGGCATCTCATTCATTCGGGTATTCACCTGTTGGTGTGGCTAACAAAATTTCTCTCTTTGGCTGCGTCAGATTCACTGCCATAAAATGATTGTCATCTTCCCAACCACGTGATGGAACAGTTGCCATGTGTCCATTGCTGATCTGCAGGTTGCCTTCCCTGTAGCCAGGTGTCCCCCGCCTTGCATTATTCCTGGTGAGGTGTAGAACGTTGTACTGCTCACCGATTATTTTCAGCCTGTTCTCCGGTTTGCCAAGACAGTTTGAAGTCTTGCTTTACAATATACTCAGTGCTATTTATCAAATTTTTTCTTTCCATCCTTCAGTTCATGAAGAAAAATATTCAATAATGCCCCACCTAGGACACTTCCCTGTGGAGTATTGTTGAGTGCATCTCTCTTTAGTTATGATGCTCTACATACATTTTCTTTCTGAGTAGCTTTTCCCAACCGTTTCTAGAGCCTCCTAATACTTCCACCTTGTTTTAAAGAATTTAACATGAAAACAGACTCACTTAAGTGAAGCCATACGACAGCTACTGTTTTTTCTCTATCCCCAAAGGCCATTACCCTGTCATAGAAGGGAATTATATTGGTTTGATGGGACTCCTTCCTGGCAAATCCGTGCTGTCTGTTATTCATCATCTCGGTTTTTTCTAGGTATTTACAAGTAGTTTGATTATGTATTTTGTTACAGTTCCTGGAACTGAAGCTAAGCCATTGGGTTTCTAGGTCTGTGGCTGTGCGTACCAGAGAGTGACTGCTGTGAATGTCGGCTCCCTTTCCCCTCCTCTGCCTTCAGACCCCCGAGTATCATGGGAGCAGTAATTCACTGCCATCAAGCCTTTTTAAAAATAAAAGCAAAAATCATTAGTTGTCTCTTCGCTCTTTTACCAATTAGAGAAGTTAACTTAAATTGTCTGTATCCAAAAATAGTACAAGTTTGCTTTGAAAATTTGGGAAATGTGTAAATGTAATAATTTAAAAATAGGCTTTGAAATTTCTTTTTCTCTTTTGGCAATGTTGGTTGCCATGGAGTTCAAGTAATAGGTTGTGATGTTTAACACTGAATTAATTACTACTTCTCACGCGCAGAGAACATCTAATTTTACATATTCATGAAGAATGGTGTTTAGCATTCCTGAAGGAGAAAGTATCTTTTAAAAAACTGTATATACATACTTCTGGAACCAGATGGGGTCTGTAAAATGTATAATCTTATAGCACTTTTCCCCAGGGCTTTTAATTGTTTCCTAGTTTGACAAAATTTGTAGTTTTAAATATTATCTTAAACTCCCTGTATTATGAATACTTACATTCAATGAGCACAGGCATTTACTTTTAAAGTACTAGAAGCTGAAATGCGCATCTAGATGGATGAATGCAGAGGAAAACACGCACTTGTTTTTTTCTCAGGCAAAACAGGACTACAGTGGTTTTATAAGCGCCAGCGTTCAGCAGTTCTTGCTCTGTTGTGACCAGAGCAGCTAAATTAATTGACAGTGATTACAGATACGGGCCTGGGACGTCTGTTGCGAGGCTGTTGGGCACTTCTGGTCTTGCAGAGCACTTGCCCTTGGCTGTCTCTGGCTTCACGGCAGCTTCACAGACCTAGTTCTTAATTTCAGTGCGACTTGGCCTCCTAACTGTGTGCGTGGCATTGGGTCTCTGCTCAGGAAGGCGTCTCTGCTCCAAAAGATCAGTTCTGTTGAGCACGTTCTTTAATGCTGTCCTGAGCGATAGTTCACTGATGGGAACCAGAAATGGCAGTGTTGGGTGCAGACTGTTCTTCTCTTCGGGCAAGCCATTAGAGATTCTTTGGCTGGCTCAGGCAGCCTCCTGGCTCAGCGAGAGTCACCGTTTCTGTCCTGAGCACAGCTGTGTAGACAGTCTTGAGGGGGCCCCTTGAAAATCTCTTTTAATAAAATAGTTGATTCTATTGTAAAAAAGCCAATTTTATTATAAAACCTACTCCTAAGCTGAAGTGATGTTTGCAGTACAGTTTCTGGGGATCATCCAGTTTTGCGCATAACAGTATTGTGCTTGTAGGACCTGAGCTTGTGTAGTTGATGCCAAAGAGCAGAACTCAAAGGAGGCATTCAATGCTGAGACTGCTTTCCCCTTAGCATATATAGCTGCATTTATCCTCAAAAAAATGTCATGTAAATGACAAATGCAGGAGGAGGGAGAGATAAGAATCCTTGGTGTCTTTATTTCAGCTGATTTAGCCTTTCCAGGTTCTCCATAGAAAAGATTCTGATTCTTAGAGATAGATTTGTTGCTCTGAGGTGGTAAGATACTAGGATGTACAGTAGTATCTTTGGCATTGGTGAGCTAAACTGAGAATCGTCCTAGATAAAACAAATTAAGGATCTGCTTCTGTCTGATAAACGTCTGCAGAAACCTTTTCTGAAAGCTGAACAACATCAATTAAGTATCACTGCTGTTAAGTAGAAAGGATGAGGTGTTAAGTCCCTGGTGCTCGCTCTTCCATCTCCAGTGTGTTCTGTTTGCTGAGAGTGATTAGGTGAGCTGGGCTTTGGTGAGCTGGGCTTTTTTTTAATGCAAAAGCTCCTAAAGTGAAGGCTGCATGTATAACTGTCTTTTTCTCTCTATGCAACCTCACCCTCTCACATTCTGTCCATGGGTGTATATCGAGTTGAAATTAATGAAATCTGTGCTGTCTTTCCTTATGCATGCAGCGGCAGCAGCATGCTTACTGCAGTGGTTTGCTTAAGACCAAGTACCTTTGCTTTCCTAATCTGGTTACCCTGTTCAAATCACAAGTTTTATAACTGCTTTGTAACCAGTAAACAGCACCATTGCGTCAAAAGATGGTTTGGATCGGCACAAGATGTGGTTAAACTAATCAATACAGAACTGCCTTGTGGCCCTGCTGGTCTTAGGATTTCTCATCTCTTGGCATCGCTGTCCTTCGTGTCTTGCACTGAGCGCATTGCGCTCTCTGTTCCTGTTGCAGCTCTAAGGTCAGTACTTGTTGGGATCTGTTGTTCTGAGAGAAAACAGACCTGTGAAGGAGTTGTACATTTTTGATCTGGTCTTGTTTCTGTGAAAATACATATACCAAGTTTGCTTTCATGAGACCCCCTAGGAGTTGTATCATGGCAGGCATTTTCCCTCTCTCAGGTTCCAAAGCTCTGCTCTCTCTTTATTGTCATTTTAGGAAGAAAGCTGTGTTTCAGCTCCTCTTCCCTCTTGGGGTCATGATGTGTGTTTCCATGGATGTCCCAGGCTTTCTGCCCTCTCTGGGATTCAGTGTTGTTTCCTGGTAGAAAGTGTTCACATAGACAATGCCACCAAAGCAAACCCACTTTGCACCTTGTCTTTCAGCTGTTCGGAGAAGCTCCATCCGCCCTCACACTGCTGCTCCTGGTCCAGCGTGGTCCACGTCACTGAAATAGAGTTCAATGAAATAGGAGGGCAATTTGGAAATGTCACTGTTTCCCCAGGAAGAGTTGCCAGTTGATTACACACCACGCACCTTAACGATGCTGGCCTTGGCCAGCTCTGATTTTGGTTGGCAAGGAAGCTGGAGGTGTGGCATGGCCACAGCCATGTGCCTGGAGCTGCTGCAGGAGCTGGGGGGTAAGGCACGATATCCCCATGGGAGGACGTAACATCGGCTCTCTCTCACAGGGAGTTCTGGGAACTGCGTCCCTCTGGGTTTCAAGGAGTTGCTGGCTTTGGTGATAATTGGCAACAAAATCTGTGCTTTAGCTTCTCAGTTTGATTTGTATTATTCTTGTTTCTCTACTAACAGGGGATTTAAATGTATCTGCGTATTGATAGGATTCTCCCACATAATTCTTTTTAGGCTTAAGATACCTAAAGCCTGCACCAACTTTATCAAGCTCCTACTCTGATACTACTCTGAACTACTCTGATCTTATTAATATTTTAAGGTGATGGCAGATTTCAAATTAAATCTCACTTGGCTTTATTAAAAAGAATGGAATCTAGCCAACCTGAAAGTTGTCATTAGTTTCCAAAATTCTTCTAGGAAGACAAATATATGGTAGAAAATAAAATGTGTAATTAGAAGAGGAGCTCTGAAGAAGAGAGTTGTATTTAATATTTAAACCCATAAGTAGTATAGTCATAGCATTTTCTGCCAAGAACATATTTTTATTGCATATTAATGCAATTAAAATTACATCAGTCTGCTAATTTCCTTCCAGTCCTTTACACAGGAGTAAGTCCTGCTGATTGACATTTGTAGAGGGAAACCTTTGTGTGAAAAACATTGCAGAAGGGCAAAGCTACACAGCAATGATGGGTTGTGCTACCCTGTGCAGTTTTTCTTTTCGCCCACTTTTTTCTCCTTTACACTAGCGTTAGTCAACCAGTAGCCTTGCTACTAATTAAAAAAGACACTGCAGGTAATAAACAATCTTGAAGTTCTTGATTAAAAAAGATACGGTGGATAATAAGCAGTCTCTCTCTTAAGGGGATCACATAGCTTTGTACAGTTGGGTTGTTTTGTGCAGTGCAGTGCTCCAGACATGGTATGAATTGTGGCAGGAGAGCGCAGCGTTGGGAATAACGCAGCCTTTAGAACCGCCCGGAACTGGGCTGGTGGGGCTCACAGTGGCGGTCTTGTTCCAGAGAAGCTTTTCACTTCTGTCAAACTGAATGCATTATGAAGTTACAATGCAGATTGATGTTTTCCTCGGAAGGGACTTGCCATGAGCTTTGGACCTTGGAAATCCTGGGCTGCTTTGGAGCTCTGAGCTTAGGTGGCAGGTCCTCACTTGGAGGCCCTCAGCTCCAACACACTGTGGCTAGAAGCCCCTCGTTTCTCAAGTAATTTCAGGACAGAGCGTTTTTGGTTTGCGTTGGTTTTTAATTTTATTCAGAGTGAAATGACTATGGTCATTTCCAGTGTCAAAGTACCATGCTGGACCTTTCCTCACTCTGTGTTGTACGGTGAAGTTCAGAGGTGTCCCCGCTTTCCCCCTCCCCAGGACCGTCCAGCCTTTGCTGGATTGCTTTCTTGCTATTTTTGTTGTTCTCAAATATTGCTGTAATAGGACATGCTTTCAGAGAAATGTTTTTGTTGTTCCTGGCTTCTCCAGATGGGTCCTAGCAGTCTCTTACTTCACTTACCACCTGTGTGATTGTTAGCTACCCACCAGTTTGTTCATTAGCTCTGCCTGGCATTCCCTGGAGCGGTTGCAGAATAAGCATCTGGCAAGAGTCCTGCCAGATGGACTTAGGTGGTACTTGGAGGAAGTATGGTCCAGGGAGTGGCCTTCCAGTGGGGTTTGGCTTCTCTGATTTTGCCGCTAGCGAACTGTAAGAGCTGGGATAATTTGTTCATTTTCACTGTCTTCTGGTTCATGGCAGCAGCTGCCAGTTCTGTCCAGCTAACCATACTGCAGAGACATCTAGGTTTGAGACTGATAGGACGAGGAGGTGATGGAACCATCCAAGCCAGCGAGCCCCAGTGCATCAGCATTGTGCTGTGGATTTCATATCTGAGCTGGTGTATCCCCACCCCTCTCAGACTGGGTATCCCCTGGACTGGGGTAGGGGGAGAGGGGGCTTTTTTGTGCTGCTCTCATTTTCCAGTGTGAGACCCGTTTTTCCATCCTGCTCTGTCTGACATCTCTTCTGGTTTAGCAGCAAATAGCTTCAATCTGTGAGCGTCGACAGGGACTTGAGCAAGTGCTGGCAGCTTGGAGCCGTCCTGGAGTCTCGTCTCCATCATGCGGGTTGTGGCTGTGGGTGCGGCCAGATCTGCACTCTCGTCCCCTCGGACAGTGGACTGGCCCCTGTGTGCCTGCCCGGTCTGCCAAGCTCTCTGATGTGAAGGGGGGTGACAAGGAACTGGCAGGATCCCACGCTCTGAAAGTTTGTGGAAATCAGTCCCCTGCACAGGCTGCTCATCTCCATCGCTTCTCTGACCCTTTGCGAACTTGGACACTCTTCAGTGGTTAGAACCTTAAGGTGATCACTGCAGGCTCTTTGAACACTGGGCACTGCGGTTGATGTGTTAGGGAAGGTTTGGCCAAGGCCTGGCACTGTCTCTTTTAAGTCAAAGCAGTCTTGGAGAGTCTGAGATAAGAGGTTTGTCTCTTGAGGGTGCTGTATTTGCTCCTGTAGCGACTGACTTCTCCATCCTGTGGATGTGTTGTCTTAAAACAAAGTCACAACCATTTAGGCTTGCCTGTTCCTGAAATCGTCAGTGATCACCGGCTTGCTACCAATCAGAGAACATCCACGAAGTGTGCTAATATGGTTTTTAAATTATTGAGCACTAAAAAGCACCAGCTCAGAGAGCCTCTGTGACATGAGACAGAAGCTCCTCTGAACGGGCTTTATTAGACTTTAATGGAACAGCAGGTGCCATGCAGAATAATGCACGCGGTCCATTTGCTTGGAAATGTTGTCCAGGCTTTTCTGTAGCAACACTACAATTTCTGCAGCTCCACCTCCCTGCCTTATTTTTCCTTCAGGTCTGAGAGTGTGATGTTACCATCTCTTTGAGTTTCGGGTCACCCAGCAGGTATTTGGTGCAACTGACAGCTCTAGGAAAAGATGGAATAAATATCTCATCTTTCATTTATTAAAAAATAATGCAGTTTGTAACAGGGTTCTGGCAGGTGCTCAGCCATGCCTGAATCAAATCTATGATTCCAAATAAGACTTTTTCGATAGGTTTGATTTGGCTTTTGAGAGGAGAGGAGCTCAGAGAAAACCAGTAGCATCTGTTCAGCACATCTGGCCAAAACTCACCTTCTGGAAATATTTCAGAGGTTTTTGTTTGGGATCAGACATCTCTTTCAGGGTACGCATTTTTTGATACATCCCTGCTCTAGCTTTGTGCAGTGTTTGATTTATGGCATCTCTGCAAGGACGGGTTTACCAGGTTCTTAGCGTGGAGGCTATTTGAAGGAAAAAAGCTTACAGAGAACTATGAAGTTAGGAAACTGATTTCCTTTAAATCTGAATGGCAATATCTCATGTTTATATAATGCAGGTTTTAAACTATTTAACTCATTGATAGTCACATGAATAGAAATCGGGGTTTTGTAGCTACTGCTTGCATGAGGGGCCTGTAAATAACATATGAGCCAAGTTTTCTTTATTTAGAAGAGAAAGCTGTATCAGCTTATCGTGGTTTAACCCTGGCCAGCAATAACCCCACACAGCTGCTTGCTCACTGCCCCTGTGCACTCCCGGCGCCATGGGCAGGAGAATCAGGAGAACAAAAGTGAGAAAACCTGTGGGTTGAGATAAGGACAGCTTGATAGGACAGCAGAGGAAGAAATAACAACAGCAGCAGCAATAATAAATAAATATACAAAGTGAGTGATGCGCGGTGCAATTGCTCACACCCTGCCTGTCGCAAGTCAAGTCCCCCCTGCTGGTACACTGAGCATGATGTGATGTGGTAGGGAACATCCCTGTGGCCAGTTTGGGTCAGCTGTCCTGGCCATGCTGAGGAAAGAGTCACTAAAATGCAACTTAGATGCTTGGCTCAACTGCGGCGTAAGCAGAGGCTGATTTGTATTTCTATGGATTTTAGGAGTGGTTTCTTTCTTGATTTCAGGCTACAGTCTTAAGCAAATCTAAGGAACTGCAAGCTGCAGTTATTTGCTCATTTTTACATAATCTTTGACTCAAGCGCTTGAAGGCTGTTGGGAAGCAGCACATGCTGTGAAAGCCTGGCAGACAGGTTGCACAGCATAAGTTTTTCAAGTGAGTTTCCTTTAAGAAAACTGCAAAAGTAAAATTGTAAGGGAATGAATGAAAGGGAAATCATAAGGGAATTTCATATCACATGAAATCTTTGAGGTGATATCTTTCCAGGATACCTCAGAGACAATTATTATTAAAGCCAATCGAACAAGATCAATTTAAATTCAAAATGTAACCTGGCTGAACCTTTTATAGTTCGATCTCCTTTGTAGTCAGCAGTGCTTTGAGAGAGAAGACGCTAAATTCTGTCTTTCTATAGAAAACACTAATCCAGATTTTCATTATGCAGTTTGAATGGGGCTGATTTTATCTCTTTATCCTTGTGGATTTATTTTTTCCCATCATTGACCAGAATTGCTTCAGGACTTAGCACGTGTATCGGTTGCCCTTTTTTTTTGCTGAATCCAGGTGTCTTGCTGCGCATTGTCTGCTCCGCAGCTCAGGCAGCAGAACTCTGAGAGCACAGCCCCTCAGCAGAGGTGCAGAGCTACCCACCAAAGGTGCTCTTCTGCTGCGGCATGTACGCTTCCTCTTCCTAAGATGTGAACTACAATGACAACAGCTCTTTCTTGAATATCCCTGTAAGGGGCTCTTTGGGTTTAAAAGTAGTGTGATTTTTTTTTCAGCACGGAGCTGGCAACTGTCCCAGCCAAACCCCTGGGAACACAGGCTGAATTGAAGAATAATTCATCTTAGGTTTAAATAATGCTTTCTTCCTCAGTGTCCTTTCATAAAGAATTTAAGTGTGTGTTTAAGCCTCCTGGTTATCAGCTGGGCTCGAGCATATGCTGGGCAGGCAGAACCGGGACAGACCTGGGGGTGAGTGCTGCAGTCCTGTACCATTTTGTTAATCGCATTATGCGCACAGGCACAGGATTTCTAGTGGATTCAGGGTCTATTGTAGTAAATTAAACTGCAGTTTAATTTTTGTTGAAGGAAGATGCTAGGATAAGCCTAATAGACTTTGCTCATACAGAAACACTGAGGACTGGCTCGCAGAAACTGAAGAATTTCAATATAATATCAGCCAATGTAGATGTTCTGAGTATTATTGCAATTGCACTGAAGTATGAATAGGGCATGTACTCATCTGAAGGATACCTTTGGTGCTTAATATGCACGCAGCAAATACTCCACTAAGAGTAAATAGTGGAAGGAAATTATTGTCACGGAGCTGGATCTTTTGTCCTTTTTTCTAATTGGGAGAGAGGGAAGGAGAAGAACAGTTCTCCCATTTCAAATAAAGGATGTAACAGTAGATTAGAATAAATACAGTTTAGATGAAATTTTCTCCTTGTTGCGTTTTCTGTTGAGGACTCGGCTCAGAAGACCTGTCAGAAGGAGCTTCTGCTGCTTTTCCGACAGTCTTCCTGTTGGTCCAGAGTGTTGTCAGGAGGCGTTGTGTATGCCACAAAAACCAAAGCTGTTTGCAGGCATCTGTGGTGTGGTACCTGCGTGCTGTCAGTTGAAAAATACCAGTGAGTGTGCTTAAAATGTACACAGAATTACTGCCTGTGCTAAAAGTAAGAGAGCAGGCAACTTAGAAATGTTGTCTTGTAGCTAAACGGGGTCATACACAAACCCAAGCATGGCCATTCTGCATTTCTCTTCACGACTGACACCATTCTGCAGGTTTCCAGCAAGTCTCTCCGTTCAGTGTGCAGTGGCTCTTAGGTGTGTGCTTCTGCAGCCATCTTTTCAGAGACACAGGTAACCAAAGTATGAACGCTCTGTAAGCGTGCGCACACATGGACCTACAAGTTTGTGGAACATGCAGTTGGATTGACAGGTGTTTTAATGCTAAATGGCCATTTGTATGTGCCCTTTGTACCCATGCATGCTTACATGCACACAGTAAAAAAACTGAACCCCTCAACTAAGGCTGGGCATTTGTTTTTGTGTACTGGGAGTTTGCAACAGGGAGTGGCAAAAAGCACCTTCTGAGTTTTATATCCCCATCTCACTGCCCCTCCTCCTTTAAGCCCTTCCGTTATCAGAGCGCTCGTTCGTGAATTTTATATTTCCTTGCCTTGGATCATGGATCATTGTGTGGTTTTCTTTTTTTTTTTGGTAGTTCTGTCATTCAGTCTATTCATGCCTGTATTTGATTGGCATTGTGCCTTTTCACAGCTAGCTTGCCTGCAGCGGCTGCCATATGATGATGGATTTAGCCACGTGTGTAGCACTGCAAGTGATACTGCTGTAACATATGTTTGCTCTTCACCCTCAGCAAAACCATTTCAAGGCAAAGCAATGTCAGTAGGGAACGAGCACAGGCCAGATGCCGATAATCAAAGTTTTCACAGAATCACAGAATGTTAGGGATTGGAAGGGACCTCGAAAGATCATCCAGTCCAATCCCCCTGCCGGAGCAGGAACACCTAGATCAGATCACACAGGAACGCATCCAGGCGGGCTTTGAATGTCTCCAGAGAAGGAGACTCCACCACCTCTCTGGGCAGCCTGTTCCAGGGCTCTGTCACCCTCACTGGAAAGAAGTTTTTTCTCATNCAGATGCGGTCTCACCAGGGCAGAGTAGAGGGGGAGGAGAACCTCTCTTGACCTACTGACCACCCCCCTTCTGATACACCCCAGGATGCCATTGGCCTTCTTGGCCACGAGGGCACAGTGCTGGCTCATGGTCATCCTGCTGGCCACCAGGACCCCCAGGTTTTGCCTGATTAGCTGTACCAGCAAGCACCTCCTGGGGGGTATCGCTAACATTGCCCCTTGGCTGGCAAAGCTGGTGCAACCCAGACAACACCCTCAGTGAAATTACTTTGGCAAAGAAGTTTTGTTGGTAGAACACCATAATATAGACACGGGAACGGGTTTTCAAAGCCAGGAGAAGGTTGGGATGCTCAGCACAATTTTGTGTCCTGATCTCTTGAGTGACCTGGTCCTGTCGTGGACACATCGTGCGTGTGACGTGTGTTATCAGAGCGCTCCTTGGACCTTGGTGTGGAAGGGCACACCTGGCTGGAAATGGATTTGAACCTAGGGTCCGGAACTTCTTCATGTGCCAAGCCCATGGCACCTCTTCTCGCTGGTGGAAACGTGTATTATCCTGCCAATCGAGTGTTCCCTCCGAGAGGAGGAAACCTTCTGGTGCCTCCGCTGAAGCCTTCTGAGCCAGAGGCTCTGCTTGTCTGTGAGTGCGGTGACATTTTGAGCTTTGGTACAGCACGCGGAAGCTCCCTGGGAGGCTCATGGCTGAATTATTTCTTCCTAGAGAGCAGTAAATGAGCTTAAATCAATTTCCTCCTGCCATGGGAGGGGGACAGAAGGAGAGGAAATAACATTTCTCCCTTTAGCCTCAGAGAGAAGTAGTTTTATTTACAAAACTTTCCAGTATATTTCCCCTTTTAGTTTCTCTCACATTTCCAAAATGAGGAAATCTTTTGTCTTGGGCACAAACTCCTCTTGAAATCTCTAGTAACAACTATGATACTGCCTTACCAAGAACCTAAATACCAAAAATATATATTTTGTGTTAAACCCCTGTTACTGTTATGGAAAAATCAGTAATCAGTATTTAGAAATTTGGTGACACACCACTATTTAACATCACTTGTAGCTGTCAGATACATGAGATATTTCTGACAGCTGATGGAAACACTGTGGGAGTTGGGGAGTGCCTTTGCAGGATGGGAAGAGGGAGGAAAAATGCCTCTCCTCCTCTCCCTCTCACCTGCCTTTGGTTCCTTGAAGCTGAAGAGCTTTACACGTGTTTTGTTGCCTCGCTGTCCCTGGTGTTTGGATGTGACAGGGTGGGAGGAGAGGAGAGTCCCGTGGAGCCGTAATCCCACCTCCGACGTGGGGTGATGGTGGGCCAGGCAGCTTGCTGTTCTGGGTATTTCTCCTCTGCCAGCGGGGGATAAGGAAAATGCGAATAGCGCTGAGACAGGAGCGATTGCATGGAAAACAGTAGGTGAGAGGGTTTGGGACCCCTGAGAAAGCTTGGCTTTGTCCACCTCTGTGTTCTGGTTACTTCTTAATTCTTGTCAAGGCTGATTCATTCTCTGAATTGTTTTGGAAGTTCCTGGAGATCTTTCAAGGCATGCTTGAACAATAAAGACTGGTATCTGGAGCTCTGTAGGCATCTCAAATACATCTCTGACTAAAATACAGATGCATTGGGTGAACCGAGCCTGGGAAGGGCTGATAACTGGCCCCGTATAAGGGCACTGCAGGGAGGTTTATCCCTGTAAGGAAGAATGGAGATTTGGAGAGAAATTTTAAAGAAGGAAAAAAAAAAAAGCCTGTCATCATGGTTTGGTTCAGAGGTACTGAAAACTTCCTCCTCTGAAGTGCCCAAGACCTTTGCAAATACGACTAAAGTACCTATTTCTGAAAGCATATATATATGTACATGTATTTTTGAAGAAGTTGTGTAAAAAAAACTTTCATCTGTCATTTGATAACTGCAGACTAGAAAATATCAGGCACTTCCCGTAGCTCCCTAGCCCAATAACCATGTAAACCTGAGATAGACTGGGGCTGTCCTCGTTTTTCTGAAAAGGACCTTGGACTCCATATTCCATTTTCTTAAAGCTTCCTGAGAGATTCAGGTTTTTTATTTCTGTCAAGCTAAGTGGTGGAGGATTTTTTCCCTTACAATGATGAGCATTTTGTTGTCCCTGTAGTAGTACATTACACAGGATTTCCTCCTCATTTACCAGGAACAGTCCAATGGAATAACTTCTTATGGTAATAGTGTTTGGAGTCAGGAGGAAGGTAAAGTAAGAACAGATTCCCTTCGAGTTGCTCTGTAGTTCTAATGACTCTTGCTTATTATTTCACAGTGTACTCGGGCATGTCTGAGGTTACTGGAGGGAAGATTCTCCATGCTGAATGGGACTACTCTGTTGCAGAGGAATCAGAAGTTTGTAGTAGCTACACCACACATTCCCCGAGGTGTGGCTTTTACAGGAGTGTTCTATAACCCTAGAGTAATTCTGGCTTTGGTTTGAATTCATCTGAAGCTAAATTGTCCATTGAAATCTGGCGCTGTCTCTCAATACCCATCATAGCCATGGTGTTCCCATCTGGATTTAGGTCCATTTCTTTCCCTAACTGATGATATGCATCAGAGTAAATCATTGTGGCTAAATGACTTTTGCAAATATTTTTTTTATCATCGTCTTTGAAATGAATGAGGGCAGGGAGCAATATTTTATTATTTGCTGACATGAACTTTATGGTTGTATACTTAATATTTGCATGATGGGCTTGTTTTCCCCTTACCACTGTTAGACAAGACATCACTCTTAGAGCAGAAAAGGGAATCTTAAAGATTGAATCAAAATGTCCTTGTGTTTGCAAAGTCAACACAGAGACAGCCATTTAAAATGCAATGGTCTTGTTTACAGTGCAAGTGGGCTACACATGCGCTCAACACTGAGGCAGTTTATGGCTTACTGCCACTTATTTAGGCCAGTCATCATCATGGTTTAGTGGGAGCTATTGATAATAGGTGAACGGTTGGACTAGATGATCTTTTAGGTCTTTTCCAACCTTGGTGATTCTATGATTCTATGGACATGTTACTGAGCAGTGATGTGGTTTTGTTCTGGTATCCTACAATTCTACCCTTCCCTTCATGTAATTCTTTCATATTATGTGGACACGTACTGAAGTACATGTGAAGACAGGCAATCAGGTTCTCCAACCATAAAGAAAAAGCAGGAAGAAAGTGTCAATGTTTAGATGCAATGTCGATAAACAGTGTGTATAATTAGCAAGTGTTTTATCGGATGGCTAATGTCACTTCTGTTAGCAGTTGTTCAGGAAAACAGATTTCCGAGCAGATTCTACATGTGTGAAAATCTGGAGACACATCTAAATATGCTTCCATGTGCATATGGATTTATGGCAACTCCTCTGCCTCTCCTGACTCCTCTCTGCTGTTATCTCTTTGGGAGAAGTGAAGCCCGTGGTGGAAGTGTGTTCAGCATGGCCCTGCAGCCTGGAAGGCTGGGGTGGACAGTCTTCCTCCCTGGAGTCAGTGCACCTCTTGTCTCTGGGCTGCCTGGAGCCCTGTTGAGCAGTCACGATTTGATGGGACGCGCTCAGATTCTGCCTTCCTTTCTCCAAAGAGAGTTAGCTACAGTTGGCTGCCACAGCCTTGTGCCACTGATAGGTCCTACAGAAAATGAGCAGTGTCTTGGCTAAAGGTCTGGCTAGTTCATCTGCTTGTCTCCTACAGTGGCCAATGATGGGTTGCATGGAGAAAGGTACTGGAAACAAGGCAAATATTAGCTAATGTTTCCTTTCATAGAGCTTCTCAGCATTTGTCAGTCGGAGACTTACAGACCCATTAAGGTAGAGGCTGGACTTCTTGATGAGAACTGGCTTACAGCTGCCCAGCTTGGAGCACACGTAGAGGAGCCTGGGTCTTTGTGGCCTCCATAACAGGCTGTCCAAGGATCTGCTTCTCTCTTCCACATGAAACTCTTCCATGAGTTGCGTGTGGTTGAGTTTTGGGGAGGCAGGTGGGCATAGTAGTGTGTGCACACAGTTTGGAAGTGGTATGAATTAGAAATGTGTTAAGTTGTAAATAGAGGTGTTGACGATGTGGTTGGCAATAGCAGATGTACTTGACAGAAGGTGTGGGTAGCTGTTTAGTGCTTGGGAGGAGAGCGTTCAGCCCCCCTGCTCTTCAGGAGGTTTATGAAACACTGTCAAACCCAGTGTGTATTTGAAAAGCACCTTCATCCTTTCAGCCAGCAGCACTGTACGTGCGGGAGAACGTGTGCCGGGTCGCATACATGTTCGCTGAGCTACCTCTGTCGTATTGTACATGTGCTGTATGGTCCTGATGGTTTGTGTTCCTGTTTATCCCAGGACGCACCTAAAACCAGGTTCAGCGAGTCTCTGCTTGTAACTGACGGATGCAGTGTCAGAGATATCATCTTGCTGCTTGTCAGCCACGGCTCCCAGTGCTGCTGAGAGCCTCCCAACCATATGTGCGCTCCTGCACACGCTGCTTAGATTTTCCATATGCCACCTGACAAGCTTTCCATGGCACTTCATACCACCTTGAAATAACTCCCACTTCTTGTAACGAGATGTGTCGTGGGGTAATATTTCACAGAGTCCAGACCTTCTCATGAGATGAAAAGTGCCTTTCCAGAAAGATTTGGATTTGCAGATTACTGCAGTAGACAGTAAATAGTCTGCCACCACGACAAGCCAACAATGTATTCTATTCTTTTTGTCTCCTTAGATCTTCTGGCAGCTTTTTTCCATGCTATATTTTTTGTTTTGCTGTCTCCATAGGTAATTATGGAAGCAAAAAAGTTTCTCAGAAGAGACTACATGGTATCTGACATGGGGACGGTACTAGTTTCTCGTTTTTGTTACCTTCTAAAAAATAACTTGCCCCCAGCCTTCCCAGTTCTTTTCTGAGACTGGCTGTTTGTGTGGCTCTGTCATGTTGTGAAAAGATCTGTGATATATTAAAGAGTTTGGGTGTACATTGCTGAAAGACCAGTTCAGAAAACATCTATTTTATGCAAAAAGATTTGAATGCATTGCACGTTGCACACAGATAATAATGGTGCTACTGGTTTCCGTTGTTTCCCATTTCCATTGTTTAGCAAGACATGAAAATGCATATTTCAGTTCTGTTGACTTAAAAATTACTGGTATCAGGCAAAGACCTCAGATACACAGAGAGATAACTTAAATCCACTCACAGCTTTCTCTGGTTTGTAACAGGTTTACAGTCACTGAAAGGCAAAGAAAAGCTGTAGTGTCAAATGTGGAACCTCTGTGTGAGTCCTGCATGGCAGCCTCCTGGGACAAGAAAATATTTTATCCTATGTAGTGGCATTCATTTTTCTTATCGTTTTTTTTTTTTTTTTTTTTTTTAAAAAGTGTATCAAATGCAAGACATTTCAGCCAAAATGTCTCTCTGGGATGTGTTTCATCCTAGAGTTAGCTCATAGCTTTTCAGCAGTGTAAGCAGATTAAATTTTTGGACCACATACACAAAGACAATGGTGTATGAATTCCTTAGTGACGAATGAAGGAAGCTCCATTGCTGTGGTCCCCACAGGGCAGGGAAGTGTGAGGGCTGTGAACAGCCTTGCACACGACTATCTCCTTCTGGGCACTTGGTTTTTAACCCCAGCTGGGCTGTGCATGCAAACTGGTAAGAACTGGGACCTTGCTCCGCAGCCTCAGCACACTGAACTGCTTGGGTGTGCTGAACATTTTGCTTCTGCTCTCTAAGCCTTCTCTTTGTGCTATTAGACTTGTGTTTTCTTTAGCTTACTGCTTAAACAAGACAGGAAAGCCTTGACGTGAATTTTGTTCGAGCCATGGAATTATTACCACCTTTTCAGACTGAGTCAGCAAGTAAAGGTTTAATGAGCTTGTTGCTGGTCTGGGGCCCAATTTGGCTCTGTGTTGCACATCTGAAGTCTGTGACACAGAGCGGGAAGTAATAATAGCTCTGACGGACAGGATCTGAAGGACAATGAGATTAGTTGGGAAATAGAGAACGTGCAGAGATGGGAAATTGGTTAATTATAGCGGCATAAAAGTAAAAGGAAGTTTGGGGAAAAAAATTAAAAATTGAGGGACCACTGTAAAAACATTGCTGAGTGATGTTAGAATCTTCTCTCTTGAACCAAGAATAACAAAAGCACCCTCTGAAATGGAATGATGTATTTAATTAATTGATATAATTAGAGTGCTCTTGCAAATGCAGGTGTAAGTGCTGAATTGTTTGGTTTTTTTCTTTACATCAAATGAAATTCTGGAGGAATTCAAAGTTATTTTGCTAAGACATGGCATAACTCTGTGTACTGTATTGCACCTGCTAAGGCACCTGAAAAAGTAGCAAATTAGCTGGTGAAGAGTATATATCACTGATGAGGAAAACCTCCTTTCTGAGCTCAGAGCTCCCATGCACAAGGGAACTTGCTAATTTTTCTGTCCCTATGGCCAAGAAATAACAAGGTGCTAAAACTTGTGAGAAACTTGTAGGATTTAGGCTCCCAACTCCCTTGAAAATTCAACTCTAAAGTAATACAGTCAACAGTATAATATTGAATCATTATGGAGCATGTGTAACTTCCACCCATAAGCCTGTATTTACAACATAGGCTGAGTTGGTTTAATGGGCTTTGTAAATGGTTACTTCTAGTGTAGGAATTCAGGAAAGCCTGGTAGAGCAGTGTGTATCTTGTGTAATAGTGCATTGCCTTCCTGCTGCTAATGCCTCGATGATATCATTGATTTAGCAGGTGAATTACGACATTAAAAGTAAATTAATAAATCTTTAAATATGAACACTTTGTTAGCAAATTAATTTCTTAAACTAATAACTTGACTAGGCCTATATCAATTGACATAATTCATTAACCCATATGAGAATCCATATTAGTTATGCTTGACTTACCTGAGCGTATGAGGCAAGGGATCTTTCTCAGTATAAATAAATTATCAAATTGCTATTTATAGTCAGTTAGTTAAGGAGCAAGTTACTGAAGCAGTGTAGGTTTCCTGCTTAGTATAATGTAGTCCCACTAATATTCGGTGAGCAAAGGATCACCCCATTGCTTCATTTTTCCCTCTTCTCAGCGATCCGTGAGTTCCTGAGAAAAGGAATGAGGCCAGGTTTCTCTCCTGCTCGCTCCTGTGCCACCACGCGTTTTTCTAAAGGGCTCTTTGCAGGCTTAGTTGCTGCTCAACGACAGCAAACATCTGCACTTTTTTTTTGGAATAAGCTGGTACTACAGCACTGGGGAGGGGTCCTGAATCACCTTTGGAAAATTTCCTGTCCATCGCACTATGATCACAGCAAGTCATCAGCACAGAGGCTCCTGTATGAAGACAGAGCCTTCATATGAAGAGGTTTTCCTTTCACTGGTGTCAAACATCAATTAGACTGAAAAAAAGGGCGATAAATTATGGTGGCCTTTTGTAATGGCTCTTCATTTGTGGATTAGAAATGTGATGGTGTGAAAGCACAGTTAATTAAAAAAAAAAATTAATCAGTTCCTCAGGAGCCGCCAAGCAAAAAGTGTAAATTGCTCTCTGCTTAGTGTCAGATTTTCAGGTAAGGTATTGTATCATGGAAATTTTCAGCCTTATTAAAATTCATATGACCTAAAAATAATGCTACCCCTTCACCTCTGTACATTTTGTCATCTCAGCTGACAAACGTGATTTTTCTAGATTCAATCGGCATTTTGCAATGGCTTCTACTGAAAATACAGCCTGTTGGTTTTCCCCGGTTGGCCTGTAAAATGTATGGGGAACAGTGGGTTTACTTGCTGGTCTAAGAACTTCTTTAAAAATGTAACACACAAAAAGCATGCTTTGGGCTGAATGGCAGCAACTGCTATTTCATGGCATTTGCATGTTTACAGCTTTTCAACTGTTTAAACAAAAAAAATGCTTAAAGAAATGCAGCAGCGGTATAAATTTTCAGACCGCAGTTTTGTAGACCAAAGATTTTGCTCTAGTTCATGAGCTGTGTCATCGTTGACTACGGCACTCCCATGCTGTTTCATGAGCGTGATCAAAATTTCTCCAGAAGAGATGTGCTTTTGGTAAGAAGACAGTGGATTTTCCACAGCCCTGTGACTCTTCGCTTCAAAGACGTCGAGTAGCACCCCTGAAAATGTGTTGCTTTTGTGCTAGTTCCATGTTTGCTGGAAACACCATGGAGAGCAGATGGGTACCAGTTCCCGGTGTGGGACAGCGGGTTTCCGTACAGGTGCTCTGTGCTGAATGCTGGAGCGTGGCCTGGAGGGGCAGAGCTCCAGGTCCTGTAGGTAATTCTCCATTTTGCTGGTTCCCAAGGGCGTGTTGAGAAAGCTGTGGTTATGAGCACTTGAAAGCCTTAGATACCAGGTGACAGTGAGCTTCTGCCTTGTTCATCCTTCTATATGCAACTGCTTATGCTTCATCTAATTTTGATAGAAGGAAATAAATTCCCCTCAGGCTGTCTCCTTATCCTCCACTTTTTAAGGAAAGGTGGAAAATGGAGAGGGCATCCTCAGCCCAGAACTTAACCGCTGAATTACTTCTTTGTCAGTGACGTTTAGCTGGGACGAAGACTCATTTCCTCGCTGAAATGACCATGGTTATCACAGTTCTGCAAAGCTCACTGCTTTTCAGTAGCTCTCAGACAAAAGATGCAAACAGCATAAGAAGCCTGAATTTTGGTATTTGTTCATCTGTCTTTTGAGCTTCCTTTAGCGTGATGCTCGCTGATTGCAAAGACCGTTTTGCAGTTCCTCTGCAGTGACGGTGGGCCAGCAGGAAGGCAGGAAAACCTTTCTGCCAACTGTCCATCCGCAGTGAGCGGTACAAAGAGAAAACCACTTTCAGACCCAGCTTCCTCCCTCTGGGTTTGCCGAGAGGATTCAGAAGGCCCAAAGCAATAAGTCCTTTTCTTTTCTACATTTTGATTCCTGCTGTTGAGATGGCGCTTGACGCTGCGGAAGCCTACTTTGGTGTTTGTACGTTATTCTTGGTTCCCCAAGGGGAGGCTCATGGGGTGGCTGCATCCAGATGGGCCTGCCAAGTAATCCTGGCTCCTCAGCAGGGTGCCACCTTCTGCGGAGTGACAAGGGCCTGGAGAGATGAAGAGGGAAAGCAGCGTGAGTCGTCCCAGGAGGTGAAGATGCAAGTCCTTTGTATAAATTGTCCTTGAAGGGAAAGTGCACGTAAAGCTGTGCCATGAAGCAGATGTTCGGTCGTGGTGTCAGCTGAAGCGCTGCTCTTTTTAAGGTAGGTTGTAACTGTTGACACAGCCCAAAGGTGCATGTAGCTGTCAACTGTTTCTTTTGAAAATTCGTTCTGCTTTAATAAATTGGAGAGATTCCTTGTTCTGGCAAAGTCCAGAAATAACAGATGGCCGATGTATCAGGCATCAGCAAATCCTAAAGCTGTGGGCACGACCCCTGTCCATGTCTAGCTGAGAAATCTACCTGCCCTCAGGATTAGGTTGCCCAAGAGTTTTTGGTGTTTTCTGTAACGAGACCAAAAGTGTAAGTTCCACTTGCTTATAGCATGTTGTTGTTGGACTTAAAATCTCTCTTCCACAAAAGTAAGGGAGATTTAATGTGATTGCTGGTATTCTTTGTTGCATTTTGAAGAGCATTCAAGCTGAGAAGGTTTAACTTTCTGAATGTTGGACTGATGAGGCTGGACAAAGCCAAACTCTGTTTTCTTCAAGCATTTGAGCCTTCATCATCCATGCAAGTGGAAGTGCTGCCACTGATTTTGCGTGACAACAGGGTTAAGAACATATGGCATGAGTTCAACATCTTGCAGACTCCTATTGACCTGTGTTTCGGGTTAGCGTGGAACATGTCACCAGATTTTGCTTGAGATGAAACAGGTCCTGCCGGTACTGGGACGAGTTGTTGTAGTCAAAAACAAGTCAGCCTTTTTAAATTTTTTTTTAAGTGTGTGCAGCACTGTACATAATGACCTCCCTGATTGTTCTGTTCATCAATGCTCCTTTGTCATGAGTCACACCAGCTCATTATCAGTGCTTTGCCCTGCTGCACAGTAATCAAAGCCAGGGAACGGAGCTGGGCTTCCCATGCTGAGAATCCTGCCAGACATTCTAGCCAAAAAGTCGGGTAACCGTGAAATGCACTGACAAAGCAGGCTGGAGACAAGGTGGACCAACAGGGCTAATGCTATTGCACGCCGCTGACTGCGGAGTGAAGCATGAGGAATTCTGTATCGCTTGTGGAGCCGTTGGTATTGTTTCTTTCAATGTAGATTTTTCTCATGCAATCACAAATTCTGACATGCTGCCTTGACGTATCATCTCAATAATATGGGAAGACTTGGGAAATTCAGTGAAATGGTGATATTTTAGTTCTGTGTCTGTCAAAGGAAGGATGTCAGTCAATCACAGGCTGGAAAAAGCAAGCAGTGTTTTATTGCTATGTGAGACTGAAATTCTTAATTCCCATGTGTGCAGACCTTTGCCTCCATTTTCAGGCACTTCACTCCTTTGAACAGTCATGTGTTTAACCTGTGTTGAGCACAAGTGTACACCTTGCTGCATTTCACAGTGGAGAACCATTTCCCCACATTCTCGCAGCAAAGGAGAGATGAAGAGAAACTTTAGTTACTGCCCGAGGAGATCTGCTGTACCAGTGAAGCAATTAAAATGACACCATTAAATTAACAGTTTCTACACTTAGAGAGAACGAGCTTGGAGATTGCTCTGGCTATGAAGAAAGATCTAAAACTGATCACTTAAAGGTTTTGATTACTTGATCTGCTGATGCACTGTCTGATGAGGTGATTGCTCTTCTGCAAGTGGATCAAATCACTTCCACTTTGATCTCGGGGACATCCCCCTGACTGCTCATCTGACATATTTCATTTCGTAGCAGCAAGGGTGGTTTCAAGTCACATTGATTGCACATGGAGATCAGAAAATTTTTGAGATAGGCTAAACACCTGAATGAATGAGGGTGGCTGGCATCCTTTCTCACTTATGTTGTTCTTATGATGCTTTGCATCACTGTTATCAGAACCATCTTTTTTAGCTACTCATAGAATCATTAAGGTTGGAAAAGACCTCAAGGATCATCAAGTCCAACCATCAACCCAACACCACCTAACTCACTAACCCATGTCCCTAAGCACTAGTCTAAGCAAAGAGATTAAGAATTGAATTTGTACGTAAGGCTGCTTTCCTTTTCGTGGTGGTCTCCTCTTGGCATACTCGGAGCACAGTGACACAGCTGTGTGCGCAGACAGCACTGGTAGCACTGGTTTGCAGCTGTCCTGTGACTGGTAGCATCTGTTTGATGATTGACTAAAATGTTTCAGCCATTAGAGCTGTCAATCTGACACCTTTTGATGAGTACTAAAATAAATCTGTGCTACCAGGAACTGCTCCTTTTTTCCCCTCTGCTTTTGAGTTACTTGACTCTTTGTGTCCTTGCCGTTAACTGCTAGCAAGGCTAATGTGTTATAAACTCTGAAAAGTGAAGCATTTTCTGCACAACAGATGTTCCTGATCAGGAATCAGGCAAAGGATCTCATCAGTGTTCCTCTGAGCAATTTAATTTGTCTGTTGCATGACACACCAGCCACCTCCTGTCTAGTGACTGGCGTGCTCAAGTCCTGCTTCATTTCAGGATCAGTTCCGTTAATCTTACAGAATTATTGGTTTTTTTTCTGTACCAGAGCAAAGAGAGCGGAAAAAAGGAAATTGCTTCTTTGCTTACAGTGTTACCAATAATGCATCATAATGAAAAGCAGCAAAGGCATGCTTCAAAAATAGGAAACACAAGTACTACATTTCAAGAGAATTAGAAAGTAGTGTTGAAGAAAGAGCAATTCAGATTTGAGGGTGTTTCTTTAGCGGTTGTAAGGCTCAGAGGCAGGCATGAGCAACGTATAATCCGTCAGATTCTTAGTGCAACTTAGTGAGGTGGAAAAATTGATATATTTTTCAGAAAAGTTGTTTGCTCTGGATCCAGTTCTCCACTCCTTAGTCGTGCAAGTTGTTCAAAATGAGTAATTACCAGGGTTTTTGCTTGCTTTTCCATTTAGTTTGATAAAACTGTATCACTCTGCGGCTGTCTTGTAATGATGGATGGGTACTGCTGGAGATGTAAATTCTGTAGTTACTCTGGAATTAAATTTCCCAGTTGCTAGTCCAGCACAAAAGAGAGTTGTTTTGCCTATGCACAACTCCTGACTCGGCCACCTGACTGATCTAGCATCCCCAACGGGGGCAATCATTGCTCCCTGCAAAGAAGGCTGTGGACTGTGCCCCGTGTTCTCACCAGCATCTGACAAAGACGTGCCAGAAGGGCGCAAAGCGAGGGACCTGGCCTTGTTTATGCGTGTGGCCAGCCTGGCACAGCAACCGCCACTGCTGCTGCCCATACAAATGGTGGTGTCTGTGGCCACAGTCACTGCTGGCCGTCCTGATCAACCAGCAAACTGTGCACGAGGAGCAGGCTGTGCTCCATCACTGGTAGAAAGAGAAACCACTCATCTGACCTCTTTTCCATTTGGCAGGTTGACAGGACAGAAGTGATTCGAACCTGTATAAATCCCGTCTTCTCCAAGCTGTTCACGGTGGACTTCTATTTCGAAGAGGTGCAGCGGCTGCGGTTTGAAGTCCATGACATTAGCAGCAATCACAATGGGCTGAAGGAAGCAGATTTTCTTGGTGGCATGGAGTGCACTCTTGGGCAAGTAGGTATCACTGCAGTTTTTCTCCCTCGTCTCACCTTTTGTACACATATGAAATATGCTGCTTTGTTAAATGACTGACGAGTGAGGTTGGCATTCGTGACAGATCTCAGTGCTTTGAAAAAGAGGTAATTGAGAACTACTTCTGGTTTGTTTTAGTGCTGTAGTATAGCTTCAAGTCAGCCAGTGCTATCGGAAACTGAGTGTCAGCGATTGGCCTTGTACAGTAAGAGCACAGGCTCATTACACCAGTGTTGAGACATACACTGATTTGGGAGAAAGTTATTGTTCCTAACGTTATATGGAATTTAAAACAAGTTCCAAGTCCAAGGAACACTTACAAATACACTTTATTCACATAGGTTAGTGCCTGGTGGTGTGGCAAATAGAGAGATAGGGTTGGATTAATTTCTCTGGCTCTTAGTCATCCAAAAGTTAGGTGTCTAGACTAAGTTACTCTTCTGATTTCCAGCTTTAGTTCAGTGGAGAGAAACAGACAGTTTCAGCAGTTGGTTCACTCCACCTGAGACACCCATCATAGATTAGGATAAATTGCCTTCAGGAGAGACCTGTCTTTCCCTCTAAGTTATCAAGAGAGTCTAGACAGCTGGGTTAGAGGGGAAACCCAACTTTTTGGATGCCTAAATTGAGGAGTGATGAGTCTTACCCAGAGGATCGATATCTAGCAGTCATCAGACGCAGGTCTGCAGCCAATTCCTGTATTGCTGACTGGTAGCACACTACGGTGTCCTAGGTATCACAGTATATTTCTAATAGGCGGACCTTCAAGGTCTCATAATGCAGATCTCGGCTCCGTCCATAATGGCAATGCCAAGGATGGTCTCGGTTTCGCTGAGCTGAGTGTAGATTCGCTCTCCACTCTGTGGTAGCTTGTGTGACGAGACCGGGCAGTACTTTCTTTTAGATTATCCTTTGCAGTGCTTCCTTGTAAGTTTGTAACCTAATTAGACATGGTGGCTTGGAATGGAAGATGCCACAAAGCCTTTGTTTCCTGTTTTCGCGCCTTTTGTTGTTGCACCCTCAGCCCCACCGCACGTGAATCCCTTTGTTTTGCTTCCCAAAGCCCTTGGGCCAAACATGCAGAAAAAGGAAAAGTCCTCTCAGTGAGAGAATTAGTGTGAAATGTATATATTTACTAAACTGAAAGCTCAACATGAAGATATTTGTATTTAGGATATTTACAGTGCACTATAAAGTATGTTCTTTTTGACAGACTCCTTTTGGCCTTAAGGAAAATAAGCTATTCTAGAACACCAAAGAGAGCAAGAAACAAAGAAAAAAGTTATTATAATGTTCTTCTCACTTAATTGGCTTGAAAATGAAGGGAAAAAATGTCATAGCTGCTGCCTGTAGCATAAATGTCTTTATAATGATTTGATCTCTATCAATAGCACGCAGCTGGGTTGGTTGCAGTGTAGTTTTAATGGTAACTAAGAAAAAATAATAAGTGTGAAATCTGTTCACATTAATGTACCTTTGAGGATGCTGATCTCATATTTAGACTTTTTTTGGTGGGGTTTTTTTTTTCCCCCCTCTTTCTAGTTTTTTAACTTTACATAATTCCTCAGCTGATTTAAAACCCCGGAACGTTAGGACTGGAATTGTTATCCAAGGAAAGCTGTTAGGAGGAGTCCAGTGTTGAAAATCTTGCAGCACAGGCTGAACATACAGAGCTTACAGTCGTGCTTAGTTGTTTGGTGTAATTACGGCCTTTTTTTAAAATTGTGATAATAGAGCCATAGCTTTTCTTAAGAGAATTTTGACATGAATTTGTTGCTCTACATCACTTTAATGCCTCGCTAAAACATGATTTTGTGTGAGTGTGTGTGCCTGCCCATCAATTCAGTTTCCCACTGCAAACAGGTCTTACCTGAGCTGGCCAAGGCTGTAGATTTTTAGGCGTAGTCTGAGAGACTGATTCCCACCCCCCAGAATTGTGCCAGCCTCTATTGCTCTGTTCTCGGTGATAGCTGATCTATAAGAGATTCACTGCTACTTAGACCTGATTGTAGATCGTCCTTTAGATGTGTAGTAAACCTGCATTTTTACCGAAATCATGTAACACTCCTACCTAAAACAAAATTAGCAGGAATAATAAATGCTGGGAAAGGCAATAGCATGGTTATACATTAAGCTGACAGAGAGAAGTGAGTTTTCTCTCACTTCTGTTCTGAATCCTACATGTAGCCTACCCAATACATCCAAGCTTATTGGTAATTTGGGGTCTTGGATGCGAACAACGGAGAACTACTTTGGAAGGTGTCGTTATTAGTAGTTTCCTCCCAAATGCTGTGTAAATCTGTGCCCCAGAGAGTGATCAGGGCAGTGACATATGGACTGTTAGATCCTGAATACATGCTGTCTGGTGACATCCCACTGGATTTTCATCAAGGTGCTTGCCAGGACGAGCCAGTCCTGTGTCTGTGCTGGTCAAGACTGTGGTTAGCAGCGTCCGGGCACACAGAGCTATACCTGGGTGGGAAGAGTCGGTGCATTTCGTATGCCTCAGTGTTTACACGCAGTAGAACAAAGGATTGTGATAGATACCTGCTGAGGGTAATTAAGAAAACCTCAATGTGCTAAACAGAGACATTTCCTTAAAGTGGTTGTTTTGTCTATCACACTCAACAGCTGCCCTCTCAAGTAAAATGACAGCAGATTATCTCTTGAAGGGTCTGAGGGGGAGGATTTGATAGCCTAATTTTCATGATATTCAGCTGGGATATGGTGTTCAGCTTGGTATTTTCATGGCATTCAGCAAAACCCCAGGCCCAAGTCCCTTTCTGTGTATGTGTTGGTGCCTTCGTGTGTTCATAGCCTCTCTAAAACTCTCTTATTGGAATAGTTCAGTTTTACGTTCCATAAACTTTATAAAACGTTGAAATTACATCATTTAGTACAGTAAGGGCTCAAACTTGCTAATAGCCAAAGTTTACTTCTTAACCACACAGGAATTAAATATCAGGAGGATGGCTTAGGAGCACATTTTGCCTGGGATGTTCCACCCAGAAGTCTCAGCCAGATGTTTAAAAACCTACAAAAATTATTTCAATGAATAACCATTTTCTGTTGAGAACTAAACAAACTTACGCTGCCGAGACATTCTTGACTGCTGCTCAGCTGTGCCTGCAACATCGTTAAATTACAGGAACCAGTAAAGTCGTTATTTCTTAAATGCTGTGAGCCATAACAGCGCTGCAGTGTGGGAACAACCTTTGTGGCTTTTCTTTCATTATTTACCATGGCTGGTCTTTGCCATTCTCAAATTTGTGGTTCCATTCCTTGTTTGGTTTCTTTTCATTTACACAAGTGTTAAAATATCGTTACAATTCACAACTCCCTTACTTGCTTGCACAAGAAAGAAAACTGCAGAGATGTGCATCTTTTCCTGCCAAGAAGCTTTTCAACTATTATTTAGAGATTTAATATTTCCCATTAATGCATTTGTTTACAAATTATATTGAAAATCTTCCTTCTCAGTAATGAGTATTATTGTTTCTTTTAATAATACATGCCATTAGCAGATTCTGCACTTGAAACTGCTGATTATTGACTTGCCTTCAGCTGTTGCAAATCCCCTTGCTCTTGAATTGGAGAAAGGCTAAAAGAACCTTGATTGCACCTGAATTAATTAAACCCAAATAGTGTGTGTAAGAAAATTCGTTTAATAGACTGTTGACTGCTCCTGTGATGCAAAAGACGTAGGACCAGTTTTTTCAAGGTATTTGAATTCCTAAATCTCATTAGATGGCTGTATGCTTCCTTAAGTATCTAAATACCTTTAAATACTTGGCCTTTGATCTCCTCCAAATGAAGCTGCTCAGTTCATTAGTGGGATGAATAATGCACTTTATTAGATATGCATGTCATTTTCTGCTGTGTCTGACTTCGAGCACAAGCAAATAGTCAACGCAGCGCTCTTCCCTAACTTTAGCTAAGCGTTTAACCACCTCCGGTGTCCCCAGGAAGCTCGTGGTTTGCTGTTGCAGCGTGTTCTCTGAAGCTGTACGATTTTCAGTTCTAGGGGAATCTTGCCACAGTTAATGGAATTACTTGTACAGTTCGTGCTGCTTTGTTTTTACATACTTTATCTTCTTGTATGAATTACCGTAGCAGTCTTTAGAAAAGTAATTTAAAATTTAGTTTGCTATCCTAATGAGTTATTATTATGACTAATTATTAAAGGGCTGCTACACTACACACTAATTACATTTGCAGACCTTTTATGCTATTGATAAGCTATTTCCTGTAATAATGTTATTGCCTCTTGCGATAGGGATATGGTTTTTTTTCTCATTGTTCTGTTTTAATTGAGTATTTTTGGGTACAGATCTTTAACAAAGGCAGGGAGAGGTGTAATTCAGCTGAAATGGACTGTGAGCTGATCAATACTGTAGGGAACAAAAGAAATCTTAAAGAGTGGTGAGTATAGAAAGCATTATATGCATGGGTAGGATGATTATAGCAATTAAACCATCTCTACCAAGAAACAAGAATTCTGTGAGCAAGTTAGAATGACATTTCTTCCATTATGGGCATATACATCTGAACTTGTTATCTTACAGGGGTTTCTTGGTATCTGTGAAGGGGTGAACTTATCCCCAAAACATTTTATTTTTTTTTGCCACCTGCCACCATTCCTGGAAATTATTTGTCAGATTCAGAAGCAGCTGGAGGATAGATAGCAAAACAGACATCAGAGTTGTACCAAAATCCATGGCCATTGTCCATGGACATTTTAAGAAGCTTTAATTGGTGTTATGTCCAGAGCTAGATATTATACCAATCAATTTAACTGAAGCAAGTAAATGATAAAAAACCACCCAGCTTTCTGATTCAAGAGGAAATGTAGAGTGTGACCATCAGGCTTCCAGCTCAGGCTGGCAGCTTGCAAAACTGAGTCGATGCTGTTGAAAGAACTTGGACCAGCCCCAGCTGCCAATGTGAAAAAGACTTCTCAGTGTGATATATGGGATTTATCTGTTCCCCCAATGCTAAATTGCTAGGTTAAAAAGCCATACTGACATTTTTTTGTCAGTATTATTGTAAGCATTGGGAGTTCTGTATGACATTATTGAAGGTTATCCCTATATTTGGTTAAGGAAAGACCACACACAGAAATCTATTTTAAAGAGTTCCTAAACAAGCCAGGTGAAATGGGTCATTGTGTTCCACAGCTCTTCTTACACAGTGCTGATTAGCCACTACTCAGACATAGGAGATGGCAAATCTTCATCAGAGTCCTTGTCTCTCGGCGACTGCTGAGCAGTACACACTGTACACAGCTCAGTCAGTGCCTCCGTGCTTTTATCCAAAGTGTTGCATCTGTTCATACTTTTAAAATAAAAAAAACCCAAAGCACCATTTATATATTTTAAATTGGAAATAGGATCAAAGGGCAACATGTGAATCCAGATTTAGGTACAGCAATATGGAACATCTGTTCAGATCTGTATGCCATAACACCAATTCAGAGCATCTTCAGGGGCATTCCCTGCCCCTGTCTGGCCATGGAGCTGATATCCCTTCACACCGCAGACCATAAATCTATTTGAGTTGATGTTCTGTTGAGAGGATTGCATGTTTGATAAATAAGGATCACTTCAGGTGCATATCCTCCTGCTCTGAAACCTCTCAGCGGTTTTACATTCTATTCCTATTCCCAGCCCTGGCGGATGTGTTCGGTATGAGATGTGTTGTTCGACATGCGGCTGTCTCAGACCAGAACCGGGCAGTGGTTTTTATGTGGCTGTAGCTGCAAATAAACTTCATGTCACTTGCTAGGTCTCTCTTCGCCTCACCTCTTACATCTCTGAGGTTGCTACATCCATGTGTTCACTGGTAGGTCATGCTTCTAATAACCTGTTCATGAAGAAACATGAGGCTTACGAGGGCTAAACTGGATCCTGCTATCTGTGTTTTAGAAACAACAGAGGCATTCACTTCTTGCGCTTCTGCCCATCAGTTTTGGACAAAGCAGCTTTTTCTCTGACGTTGAAGTATTAAATTGCAAGTTTTTTGCAGGTCAGCAAATGTTTGTTATGATGGTGTCCAGAACATGAGTTACATAAACAATAAATATGATGTATAATTGATGGCATCTTCTTTAGAAGTGGTTTTTTAGCCAATGAGAGCTGCTTTTTGTACAGCGCATGAAGAAAAAGGACAATTCACTGCTAAGGGAAATAGATTCCTTGACAGCTATTGCAGTGATAGTCTGCTGATCCTAAATCGCTAATTACAGTTTGAGGCAATGGTGTTGGCACATTGTTGCCAGATGGAACATTAATTTTATTGGCCACTTAATTAACAACTGGTACCATATACACATATTTACATATGCAGAATGCTGACTGTGTCACGACGACGCTAATGGCTTAAAGAGCAGCTCTTACTGATGTGATCTACTGACAGGAATGTCAGAATGAATGATATTGTCTGGAACTGCGACCCGTCGATCTGCCACCACTGTGTGAGCTCCCGAGCTTCAGATTCCTGTCTGCCCCGTCCCTCCTGGAAGCTGGGATGCTTTCCAAAGCAGCACAGGGAGCTGTGGGAATTTGAGTATTTCAGGGGGAGAAGTTCCACTGTTCCTGAAGGAGGGTAGCTGAAGGACAGGTTTCCATCCAAGTTCCGTCTCATCCCGGGGGTGTAAATAGGAAGAGCTTAATGTAGCTTCACAAAGTTGTCTGTGCCTCTCAAGGAAGGGGGAGAGGTCATAGAGGCAAATGGGCCCTGCTCCCCAGCTGCGTTAATTAATAGTTTAATTATATGTTAAGAATAATCTGTTGTATTTCTGTATTACCTCTCATCTGAGAACCTCAAACAAGGTTTTTTAAATTGCACCTCATAGTTCAAAGGAGCACAACAGTTTTCACTTGAACTTGTTTAGCTGGCAAGAAAACAGGGGTATGGGGGACTTTGAGGGTCCCAGCAATCAATCTTTCCAAGGTCCTAGGGAAGAGAAAGGATATCTAAATCCTGGCAGTACTGGTCGTCTTAAACTATGCAAAAATGCAGGGTAAGAAAGAGCTGGCAGTCTGAAACAGCCATAAAACAAACAGTGGTTAAGAGTATCGCGGTGTTCTTAAGTCAAATGCAATTCTGGGATGTATCAGCAGCATAGCTTAGAGCACAGGAGCAGCTCTTCCTGCGCAGGAAGGATGTGGAGCATTGTGTCTCATTTTAAGCATACGGGCCAGTCTGCGAGGGCTCAGCAGAGAGCAGTGAGAACCGTGTGAGGACTAGGAAATTTGGTCCAAAAGGAAAGATAGGACAAACTAGGAAATTTGTCCAAAAGGAAAGATAGGACAAACTTGGGTTCTGTAGTCTGAAGAAGCCTGTGGAGAGTTGATATTAGTCTTCAGGTGTAAAGACTGCCTGCAAGAGGAGGGGGGAAAATATTGTCTTGCTGACTCATGGTGCGTTAGAAACTGCAGAGAGTTGGGTAGTGTAGAAGCAATCTTTTGCTCGCTATCTGCATAGCACGATCTTGCTGCAGTATTGTCACATTAAAAATAAGATTAATTGTGATTCCTAAGCTGTGTTTGGAGTTACCTCTACATCTGTCTATATTTTGAAGTTTTTCAATTAAAAAATAAATATAGCATTTACTTTGCAGAGAGGAGGGACCTTATATACTGGGACATCACTGTAGCTTACTAATTATGCATTATTGTAAGGTTTGTTTCCTTTTCTGATACTTTTACTGGTCAAGTTTTAAATGTTTCAGGATTGTTAGGGAAATTTAATGGTCATTGATATAGGAAATAACAAGTTTTGTCAGTGTCACTCTGCTAACATTTATTTGAAGTACATTTATATATTGGTCAATGGACAAGTTTGTTTGTGATGCTGAGTTCCAAGGGAAGTCTGGTGCCTGGTAAGGAAAGGAGACAATTTTGGAATTAAAAATATGGGGCAGATTGCTTGCTTCTGTCTTGAGTTTAGAGTTGCTGGTATTTTGAAATAAAATAAATGTCTTCTCTTTGAAACAGACTTCAATTTCCTTTCAAAGTGGATGAGTTTTGGAGGCATCTCTGATACATTCGCTATGTACAGCTCCTCCCTTATTGTCTTTTCTGTCCATTTAAAGCTTACCTGTCTCCTGCTGTTGCCATCATGGCAATAGTTGAGGAAAATCTGAGATGTGGTTCCCACTATTCTGGTCAACTCAGTGAGTTGCGTTCTTCCCATTCTGCTCGACCCTGTCCGCTTGCTCTGTCCTTCCATTCAAAAACAAATGCAGGCTTCCTGGGGAACCTTTCTTCTCAGTCACGGTCTGACTGTGCTAGCTCTCATCGGGGATTAAGAGACGTTAGCTTGATATGAAAAAAAGACAACATAAAAATGAAATCACAATAAGCTGTGTATTTACTGCAGATTCTCGTTTCTTCCCTTTGTTTATATTTTTGTGCAGATTGTTTCTCAGAGGAAACTCTCCAAGTCCTTACTCAAACATGGGAACACAGCAGGAAAGTCATCCATAACAGTAAGTCACTCTTAAATACACTCAGAGTATCTTTTTGTTTAGAAATCTCTAACGTGACTAATTCTCTGTGAAAGCATCCTGATAAGGCAGCAGAACAACCCTTGACTGAGAAATCTGTTTGAACTGTTTCTTTAGCAGATTACTTGTACTGCTTCTGACAAATGTTTGTTGTACTACGGCTGCTTTTAAAGTACTTTGATGACAGCTAGAAAGTTGTGCTGCTTGATTACTTTTAGTTGAAGGTCTAGAATCTTCAGAAATTCATTTTGACCACTTTGACACACGTGGGAGTCTAATGTTTCTCTGCCCTTGGGGCAGTTTCTAAAAACAAAAACAAAACCCCAAACAACAACAACAAAAAAACAAAAACCAAACCGCCTCAGAAAACACACACACATGCACCCAGCAACACCAAAGGCAGAAAGTTGATGAGATTAAATCTTTTAGCTGTGTTGTGATGCAGTTACAGACTGGAGAGTTATTAGCCCTGTGTGTGTCTTGAAATCTGCAAATCAGTGTGTTACCTCTCTCTCATCTTCCTCTTTGCTGACTTGTGTGGGAGATGAAGCTCGTCTGCACTGACCTGGCATGCTTGTGACATTTGCAGCTCTGCATTACGACAGAGACTACAATAAAATATTCTGCTTTTGGGATCTCTGCTCTGCTGCCTCATGAGGTTGAGAAGGATTTTTTTTTTTCCTTGATATGCAGTTAGCCAGATGGGTTTCTTTTGGCTTGATTGTTTGGATTTTTTTCTGCCTTCAGCCACAGAAGAGACAGCAGACTGGGAGAAATAATGCTTTCTGAGAGCCCAGGGAATTTTCTTTCTTAGATGTCTTCCTTTGTGCTTGGCTGGGAAGGGATTTGCATAAGGTAAACTCCTTTTTGGTCTGAGGATGGAAAGGAATTCCCTGAACAGAACCAGGAGAGAGTTTTGCTCCCTAAATGACTGTGCAGTTTGCCTGCTGGGACTGCCTGGGCTTACTTCATCTCCTCCATCCCCATGGCCTTCTGGACCCCCTCCTGTTCTGTGAGGGACACAAAGGAGTTCAGTCTTGTGAAAGAAAATAAAACTGTTAGGCTTGTTCGGAAAGTGCTCTGGCAAAGATAATGTTCTGTGATAAACAGAAGATGAGAGAAAATGAGTTAATAGTCCTTGCTGGCCCCACACTGGATGATCACCATGAAACATGGACTTGGTTACTTCCTTTGGCATCCAGCCAGGATGCTGTTTCCTAACGGGGTCTACAGTCTTCACAGTGGAAAATGGCATCTTTCTCCCCTTTCCTTACACCTTGCAAAACTCAAATGTATCTTTCCATTCAGGTGATTGCTGAGGAGTTGTCTGGCAATGACGACTACATTGAACTTTCATTCAGTGCACGGAAATTGGATGACAAGGTAAGCTGCTCGATATTAACCTCACTGAATGATAGAAGAATGCCTGTAAATATAATTTGATGAGATTTTCCCTGACAGATTTTTTTGCATTATATTATTAAACACATGAGAGATTTCAGATTGAATGTTCACAATGAGGCTTTCCTCAAGTTGCAAAGTAATTAAAAAAAATCCTCAAGGGAATCTAATTAAAATCAAGACAATTTAATTACCCTACAACCAAGACAATTTAATTTTTTAAAATGCCACAGATGAGGAGTGCTTAGAGAAGTGAGCTTTCTATAAGTAGTCAAAGATGTTATAGTTGAAGTAAATGTCTTGAAAGAAAGCTAGGAAACTTCATAACAGCTCAGTTCTAATACAGTCAGAAAAAGACTTTTGCATATTTTCTAAAAACTTTTTCCCTCTTTCATAAGAATACTCTCTGCTTGCTCTTCATTCTGAGGACCACCTCTTTCTGAAAATGTCTGTTGTTGTTTAGTGAGATATGAATACATAGTAAGCACCTCAACAACACAGCCCCAGAAATCCAGATGACTGCTTGTAAGGCACACTCTGTTATTTCAGTGTAATAGCACACACATAGTTATTTGAGGTATATTGGGGAATATATTTGTAATTAATAGATGTCATAAGACTATGACCCTTTTTAGATAAGAGAGCTTTACGTGTAACTGAAGATCAAATGATTACAGTCATGCTGTATCACAGTATCGATCATTAGTGTGTAGTCTCTTCTTAGATACAAAGCTGCTTCCAATTAGAAACAGATGGTAAGACTATACAAAAGCTTACGATTCTGAGGCATCAAGCATGTGCTTGTAAAAATTTGGTGTGTGAGTAGCTGAAAACCGAATCGGTGAGAGTAGTTTTGGATACATACATCAGATTTTCAAAATCAGGCTGTAACTGATCAATATTTTTTGTTGAAACCGCCAGAAAAACTCAGGCAAGCAGAAAGTACACAGAAAGATTAATAGTACTGGGATTTATTGAGAACATACAGGTAAATAACATTCCTGTGTTCAGGATCATTAACAATCATAAATGATCAGGACCTGAGTTTGCTTCTCATCTGAAAGATGAATTACCTTTTCCTTCGGGGTTGCTGGAGTCTTATTGTTTCTGGGTCGCATAATTTATTTAGGTGTCAAAATGCAGATTTAACAACCTCTCCTTAGACAGCCATCTTTAGATGTGATTTCCAAAGTTGTACAAAAGTTTCTTCCTGTTCTACATGCTGTCATCTATAGAAAAAAGGAAAGGACATCTGCAATATAACAAGACTCCAGTTGGTCATTCCTTGTCCACAAATGTCAGATGTGATCTGGTGTAAATATTATGCTTGCTTATGGCTCTTGTTGGTATAATTTAAAAGGATGCTGCCAGAGTGCTCTTCTGAGCCAGGTCAGTGTTGTCTGGGCAACAGCTTTAGAGAGCGATTGAAACACTTTCCTGGGGTAAATTGAGGAGGATTGTTCTGAACTATTGCAGGAATATTGTCAGTCTTGCTGTTTTAACGTGTCCAGTCAAGGTGGGCTTCATCTAATAAAAAATTCCTGGGTGATACAGTGTGCAACTCAGGCAATGACTCATCATATGTATCTGAGTCAAAACTCCTGTCTTCAGCTGATGAAAATCACTGGAAGCGTCTTTCCATTTCCTCCAACTGGAGACGGAGCTCTAAACCTGGCTGAGCCTTGGCTTACCACATTTATAAGAAAAGGCTGTGGCTTTTGGTATGGTTTCTAATGGACTTTGACATCAGTAGATACAAGGCACCATTAGTAATTATTAAAGTTGGAAATGAGTTAAATTGCGTGATTCAACCATTGGTGAAAAAGCATGAGTGCTCCAATGTCATGTAAAGGTCCAACAAAAGCCATTAGAGAATGGAGAAGAGCCCATCTTGTAAAATCCTAAGCGTGGTTTTGCACTACTCAGAGAAGGGAAGACCGGAGTAGAGGTGTAACATCAGAGAAGTGGACTGAGGGCTGGAGCTGGCCAGAGGAAGCTGTGGAAGCCATCGCTCATGCTCGGCCACACACAGTCTCCTCTGTGGCCCATGGGACTCCTTCTCTGGTAGTGGTGGGGCGGCAGGAGACAAGTTGAATCCTAATGTCTGACAACTTGTGGGTAAAGGAAGGGGTGGGGGAAGGTTCTGGATGTGCTTCTAGGATAAAAATAAAAATTCTTTCCGTCCATTACCATCAGTGGTACCTTGAATGGACAAGAATTTTCTTCTACCCTTTGAAGGAAAACTCCTTGAAGGAGGATCCAGGTTGTGGTCCTTAAACATATGAGTTGCCTCCACTAAGGAAAAAGATGTGAACAACGCGTTTTTTTGGCAGATGAACCAAAATTTGTTGGTGTAATTTAACAGGCAGGATATGTTTGTTGTGGGTTGTGGTTTTTTTACTCACTCCACATAAAACTACAAGAGTTTTAGAGAAGCCACAACCCAAGTAAAGCCTACGCAATTTTTCCTGGCGGGGTGGCTGAAACATTCAGTGAAAAATGATAGGAAAGTCCCAGGTAGGAATGTTTCCTTTAGTTAACTGACTTTGCAGAGATAAAGGTAATATTTTGTTATTGCAGTGCTTGTTTGGAAGGTGTAACTGCATTTTCATGTTTTATTGAAGCTGAGTCAGCTCAGGTGGCACATCTTTGTTTCAAGAGATCCACTGAGAACACTTCACAGTGGAACAATAACTTTTGGAAAGGTTCTGTTGCATTAATAGCTGTGTCACAATTACCATAACAAGCAGCTACGTTTTTATGATAGCTATAATAAATTACGAGCACTGAGGCAGGCAAACTGCTTTTCCTGTTCTGAGAGAGGGAGTTACCATTGCTTGGGAAATATTCTGCAACAAATGCCTGCAAAATACAAACTAACACTGCTTTTTCTATATTTCCCTGGTACTAAACTACTACTACTACTACAAAAAGAACTTCTTCAACGCCATGTTTTGCTGCTGAAGAATTTTTCACAATTACTAGTGTCTTTTGGCTATTTCAGCCCTTTTCTGAGGGACCTTTGACTTGACCCCCAAACCTGAATTTTAAAAAGTGTCGTGCTCTGAAAATGAACGTACTAGAAGACGTGTCAAACTAGGTGCTCAGAAATGAAGGTAGTTCCATTTGTAGAGTTTAAGCCATGTACTTGTGTTATTACTGTTACTTACCTGTGTGCTCCAAATAAATTCCAGTACTATTAATCTTTCTGGGTACTTTCTGCTTGCCAGTACTGTTATTACTGCGTAATTGCTGCGCGTACTGAAAGAGCAGCGTGTGTTATACCGTGGCAAATGCATTAATCATGGAAACATTATTAAAATATCACAACATTAAACCTTTATAGCTGCTGTTCTTCTTTCAGCAAATGTGCTTGTGAGACAATGCAGTGCCATTACATTCAACGTAACAACTAAGAAGCTTTGGAAGCATTAATAGCTATGAAATAGGGTGTTTCTTCAGCATGACATTTTTGAGTTGTTACAAAGCAGCTTCAGTGTTGAACGATTTTTTGTTTGTGCCTTCCTTCTGAAAGGAATTAGGCTTTGGTTTTACACTGAAGGGAGGGTGATATAAGCTATCATCCAGCATTAAAATCTTTCCCTTTAGGTGGTATTGCCTTGGTAGTTAAAACCAGCCATTAAAAATGACTTCCCTTGTGCTGAATTGCTGTTTCAGCTTTCATGATACTCGGCTGGGAACGATACTGTATTTTGAGTTTTGCACAAAATCCTGGATTCCTTTTTGAATTTTTGTGCACTCCAGGGGGCATTCTTCAGGTGGATCGTTTTGAGATGTTTTCCTTCAGATAACATTTCTTGTCGAACTTGTGTTTGATGAAGAATCTGTTTGGTTTTTTGTTGTTGTTTTTTTCGTTTTGAGAGGGTGGGCGAACAGTGTGAAGTTCACCCTCTCTGTAGAATATGCTTCAAAGGACTTCACTTGATAAAACTGATGTCAAAAGACCAAACAGGGATGGAGACAGAGAAATAAGCTGGGTGGATGAAGGAGCTAAAGCTCAGGAAGCGGGACTGGGTGTAAGAAGGGAAAAAGCTGTAAAATGACATTTTACAGTTCTGCCTGCTGTGACTGGAGAATCAAACTGAGAACAGCAGTGCCATGGAAGTCCTTGTGGAACAAGGGCAAGAATGAAATATTGTTGAGAGACACCTAGAGGTCTCAGTAACACCATGCTGGCTCTCCTTTGTCAGTAGCAGTCAGGGAAGCACCAGTGCACGGTGCCTGAAAAGCTCAAAGAAAAAGACTTCTCAAGAGTAACCTGTCCTATATTTTATTTTAGGATTTTTTCAGCAAATCTGATCCTTTTCTGGAGATTTTTCGGATGAATGATGATGCAACCCAACAACTTGTTCACAGAACCGAGGTAAGGAGTAGGGTTGGATTTATTTTCCAAGGACACAGGTGTGCTGTCAGGAGGAACAGTTTATGCTTCCCATGTCACAAAGGGTATTGCAAGCACCCACATGTAAAAACCTTCTATTTCTTGTGTAATTATTGACTAAGGGGTATCAGGTCTTGACTTACGCACATGAGAGTGGGAGAAGATGGTACTGAAGCCAAAAATCCAAGTTTAATTAAGCTGACAGATAGTCTGTGTGAAGGTCAGGAGGTATACATATTTGTGGTTTTGACCCTGGCTAGCAAAAGAAATACCACAATAAGGGAAAGGGAAAATAGTCTTGTGGGTTAAGGTAAGAACAATGTAGTAACTAAACTACAATAAAATTAAAAATAATAATGATAATAATAATAGCAATATATACAAATATCAAAATGAATGATACCCAGTGAAACTGCTCACCACCCAATGACCAAGGCTCAGCCCATTCCTGGCTAACAATCCTGGAGCAGGGAGAGTCACAAAACCACAATCCTGGAAAATAAATAAGAGCCCGAGTGTCCGAGAGACCAAGAGCCGACTGAGTGAGCAAGACAACCCTGAGAGAGGGGATGACCTGGACCAAGAGAGCACTTCCAGACAGATCCTCCACTATATACCGGGCATGACATGCATGGGATGGAATAGACCCATTGGCCAGTTTGGGGCTCAGTCCTAAACCTAAGGTTGAATCCTGGGCTGGTCACTGGGGCTGTGCTCCCTCCCAGCTTCTCCTGCCCCTGCAGACACACAGCAGAGAAGCTGGAAAGTCCTTGACTGTCCTGGCAGCAGCTATAAACATCAGTGTGTGATCAGCTTCTCCTCAGCACAAATCCAAACACAAGCTCTAACTAGCTACTGTGAAGAACATCTGAGCCAAAACCAGGACAACATATTATATTTAGCCCAAAACATGCTACAGACAGTATCATATTTTCCCATTAGTACTGTGTTGCATCTTCTCTACCTCCTCCCAGGTTGCTGGTGCTAAAGAGATTTGTAATCTGGGTGCTTTACATTCGTTTCCTGTGTCCTAGTGTCATTACTGCTTTCATGGTAATAACTGGTACTGTCTTAAAAAGCAGCATTTAGGTGTACAGGGTGGAGCTGTGGCAGGTTATGAGCCTGTCTGTTATGGATACTATAAAGTATTCCTAGCAAGGCAGACCAAGTGTCTGTGGATTGATGCTGCCCATCTCTGTTGCCTAGTCCTGCGTCTCTTCCATGGCTTCTAAGTTCAAGGACGTATTCCCCAACCTTTCCCTTGTGCGTTACGCCCCGCTGAGGCATGGCAGGGCTGGGGCAATCTCTGTAGCATGATCTGGATACAGGTCTGTTTCCACCTTTGCTTCTGCAGAGGAAGAGTGTTGCAAACTTGCTTAAGGGCACACATCCAATGCATGTTGTTCTGCAAACGTCTGGCTCAGCTCTGCTTTCTTCTCTTTCTGGTAAATGTACTGTATTGAAAATTGTGGCTCTTGTTAGCATTCTGTTTGGAGAGGTGCAAATGTTAAGGGTTCCCTTTCCTTTCTTTTCACGCACAGGTTGTGATGAATAACTTAAATCCAGCCTGGAAGACCTTTAAAGTGTCTGTAAATTCTCTGTGCAGTGGAGACCAGGACCGCAGGCTCAAGGTCAGAAGTCATTCCTCCTTTTTGAATAGTTCTATTCACAGAAAACAGAACTTTGTCTCCTGTTTTCAGTTGAAGCTTGCTACTCTGCACTGCCCTCTTTGGTGGATCAGATTTTCACACAGCTGTTTGATGATTACCACAATCAAATTAAGGATGCAGAGAAGTGGTAATCCCCTGGAATCAGCAGATTGTGCTCTATGCTTCTTACGGTAACCTCAAAAAATGATGGGGCTGCTCTTGTCAATGGGGTGATTTGAACCCACCATCATTTAACTGGTGGAAGTATACTCAAGGGAAGTGGCAGCCCTGCCACCATTTTAACTACTATTTCCTCCCTTTTACATCTGGAGACCCCCTGAAAGGCCCTTTATACCTTTTTGTGGGTGTAAGAGAAGGGTGCTATGGCAGAACAGCCCATAAAATCACTTGTGTTTGGCAGATAGCATATAGTACTTATCGGATGACTGTGCTGTTTTATATTGATTAAGCATTCCGGTCTTTACCCTACCATATTTTGGAAGGTTTGACTTTAGATGCTTTGCTTCACTTCATGAAGTATATAGCAATATGTTACTGCTCAGTGTTGGGAGAATTCTCTGTGCTGCATTTATTGTGGGGAGATGTGCATTCCAGCTGCCTTGCTGAGCATCAGCTTCTTGCCAGGACTGCTGTGAGCAGTCATTGTGTAAGGCTGGGTGGTTTTGTACCCATACCTGCTGCTCCTTTTTTACCTACTGTGGAAGGCATCATCCAGGTTAAGGCTTTAGGAGGCACCAGAAATGCTTGGAGGGAAATGTCAGCTCCTCTCTCCCCTGCCAACGGGGGGGAGGTTTCTTGACGACAGCAGACACATCCCAACCACCACTGCCCTTGGCTTCCCTCTGTAGGCAGTCTGGAGCTCTGAAGTCTTGGCCTTTCATCTCTGACACTGAAATCACGCGGGTCCTGAGCTTAGTGGTCTGACTGGTGTCATGAGGAATAGGGATTAACATGGCAAAAACACACTAAAACAACTTAGTGTGACGTACAGAATGTTGCTCTTTGTAAGTCTTGTACCCAGAGCAGCTGTTATACTGTCTGGGCATTTGAAACTTTTTTGTTTAAAATGTCTGTTTTGAAAGATAAGATAAAGGTCACTAAAATCAAAGCAACCAATAATTAGGGTCTCCCTCAAAAGTCTTGTGCTAGCATCCTTTACAAAATCTTTTCATTTGAGTTCCTTATGGGCTGTTAAAAAAAAAAATGTAATTTTGCTTTGTCTAGTGGTGGTGCAGAGAGCAGTTATTTATTTATTCCTCTCAGGACACCTTGTAAAACTTTATTGCAATTATTGCTGCTCTAGTTTTTATTATGAAACAGATATATTAGATTTATGAACCTACTGAGCTTTTCTTCCCAGACATGGAAACCATCTGAGAAGTCTGGTCACACTTCAGTGCCAGTTGTAACTTCTTTTAATGCTAACCATGCAGAAAATCTGTGTACACATTGAAGTGAACAAAATACCTCTTTGATCCAAAGGCAGCATTTCTAATGTAAAGAGAAACTCTCACAAATGTGAGTGAGGGGTATCATCGTGTGAGGTATGTTGCCATCAAAGGTTTATCTGAAATACAGCCTTGTGTTGTGACTGGCTTCCAGTGGGCATCGTCTACTGTCCATCCATTCTGATATTGGGCTCTTCTTTTTCTAAAGGAGTCCTGGTACTGTACAATGAAAAATAATCTCTTTTTCTTTAGGTATTAGATACTGTAATACTTGGGAAATAACCTAACAAGGTGCTGCATAGGCACAGGCCACGACATCTATGCAGTGTCTCTTCTGCTTTGTTGATGCTGTTGTATAATGTGATCCTTGCTTACAATATTAATAGGAGAAGCTCCACAGCCTGCAAGAAAGATTTTGCTGTTATGTTGGATCAAAATAGGAAAGAACTTAATTTTATTAACTAAAAAGAAATGATTAAAAAATGTTATTAATTTAATAATCTCTTCCCCAGGGTCTGTTGCGGTGTTTTGGGGGGTGGAAGGCTGGGTCTTCCTCAAATACTTGTAACCATGTTTCCTTCTGATTTCTTCAAAGTGGTGAATCTTTCATGCAAAATGATGGACCATCAAAAAAGTTTCTGAAAGGTCTGTAAGTAAATTGGCAGCTGTGTTCTGAGTTAAGGAAAAGCAGAGAGCAGTGGTTGTTCTGATATTCTCTGAGTTCCTACTGCAGTGTTCTCTAGATCAATAAGCTGTCAATGAGCTTTAATACTTGACTACAGCTCTGCTCATACAGGTATATTATAAACCTTAATCCTTCAATAAGCCCTCAGTATCTCTAATAGCCGGGGGGAAAGTAACTGAGCAGAACCTGTGAAGACGGCCAAGTGAGGCTTAAGAGACAAGCAATAAGTAATACATCCAGACAGATCCATTAGTGCTTTTATTCTTTCACAGTTTATCTGTCATGGAGTGTTTGAAGCTCTAACGGGGAAAGATATGGTTTATGGTCAACGGCAATAACTTGTGCAGGATTTAAAAAGCATGTGGCACAACGGCTGATTCAAGCAGTGTCAAAGGATGATTAGAAAAGCGTGCACTGAAGAATTTTGCGCTGTTCTGTAAGAGAAGACTCATTTGTTGTTGCTGTATTCTTTGGGCTTTTAGGAAGAGACTGGCACCAAGAGAGAATTTCGGCGTAGGCTGGACTTGCTGTTTATTTACTTGATTGGGTGATTTCAATCATACCTGATTAGCTACACAGTTCTACATTCTCCCTTCAATATACTCCCAAAATTAATGCCGGTGGAGCCAGTCTTTCCCTGCTTGCTTACCCTGATGTTGCTGAAGAGCTATTTGCATATGGAGTCCTTCTTGTGGAAAGTCTTCAACAGGAAGAAGAGGGGACTCAACCTTTACTCATCTTTAATATGAACCAAAAGATGCCTTCAAATGACTTTTTCAGTAAGTCATTTGTTTTTCATTAGGTCAGGGCGTTTTCCTGGAGTCTTTAGAATAATTGCCTCACTCTTGGAGGATGGAGATCTTTCTTTATAAGCTGAACAGTATTTATTTATTAGTAGTTTTAAGGATGTTGTGAATTTCCAGAGAAGTTCTTGTAAACCTCGCTGTACAGCTGATAATTTTAGATAACAAAAAGTTCTTTCTTGGTGGCCAAAAGACACACACAAAAAAATCAGGTTTCAATATTGGGTTGTGGTGCATATTTAATAAGCTAACAGAAATATTTGCAGAAGTGCGTACTGCTTAACCAGAGTAGGAGTTTTAAAACAGTCTTCCAAGAGGATGATACATTATTTTGAGCATTATTATGAAATTGAAGTAAATGACACACTGTAGAAGCCAATTTCTGAGACCTCCTCGCATAAATGCCATTGGACCTACTTTTCCAGTAAATGATTCATTAGGATGCTACAATTCTTAAATGTTTCTCTCTCTCATATTCCCCTTGTTCCCTCTACGTGCCTGTGGTTGCAGTCACTACGCTGATTATTGAAAACTCAAGTGGCCCCTACTTCACAAGGTCTACAGTGATTGTGGGGAATTTGTTTGGTCAGTTTGGGTTAATTTATAATTTAGCAATCAGTTTATAACATGAGTCCCTCCTGAATTAATTAATCGCAGCAGTGTGTTTGGAGCCCAGATTTATCTGAGCACGTCAAGGACTGATCCGACCAATCTTCATAAACTCTGTGTAGGGGGGTGCAAGATTTAAGATCATCCTTAAAACAAAACTGATTAACTCGTGGTGTGTGTGATCTCAGCTCACAGATTCCTTTTTTTTCCTCTCTCCCCTTTCTTTGGCCGTATTCTTGACAGAGCAGTTGACGATGCCGGGGAAGAAATACCAGATTGCAGTGATGATTTAGGAGAGAGAAATAGACTCCAGAAATCGGTTTGATCCCGTTTTTGTTAGAGTCAAGGGAGCTCATTCTGATGACTTTAATAGGCACTAGTTTGTTCTCCATTATTGTAACTGTGGGATATAGAGCAAATTAATTGTCAGATGAATTAATCTAGATTTAGGTTAATTGATGTTTATGAAGTGCTTTGGAGATGAAAGAGCTATCTAAATGACAAGTGTTGTCACAACAATTAGGGGTGCAAGAGGATCCCACAAGGGAGAGAGAGTGGCAAAAAAGAGAAGAGCTGATGCTCACATCTGAGGGCTTGGGCTGCTGGCAAAGGTGGTGGTGGGAGGCTGGAGTGCTGGTCCAATGGGCAGGGTAGCGAGAGACGGGGGGCTTCCTCCCATCCGTTGGGTGGCTCTGACAGATGGAGTTTCAGAGTTCACCCTGGGGCAGGAATGAAGAAAGCTCCCCCTGATGTTGCAAGGAGCAGTTATTGTGTGAAACAAGGGCAAAGAGAGGACAACAAACAGGAAAAAATGTTGTGCGAGAGTGAGTCTGTCTGGATTAGGGAATCCAAGGAGTGTTTTCTCTGTTTTGCAAAGAGGAGAGGATTGCCTCTCAGTAGTTGGTACGTTGCATTTATTGTGAGCTTTCTTCCAGTTGCTTATTGCCTCTGTGGTTCCATCCCGAGACAAAGAAACACAGCCTTCCGTAGCTTTGCTATGCCATTTGGCAGTAGAAGAAATGTTTTGAAGGGCTCTCTCGCCTCTCTTGAGCTGTCTTTGAAAGTGAGTTGTAATCCCTGGAATGAAGCAGAGGCTGTGTGAGTGCTGCTGACCGTAATCCACATCAGAAGCGTCTGGTTCCTCCGCAGGGCAACGGCTGAGAAAGTACAAAACCCTGTCTCTGGGACCACTTAAAATGAGCCAAAGCAAAGCCCTGGTAATGAGGATCAGTCCCACACTGATGTGGGATCTGATGAATGAAACAACATCTACGTTCTTCCCAGTTTCCGGTTCCCTGTGTTGCTAATGCACTGAACCCCCTGCAGACCCCAGTATTAGCTGCAGAGCTGCTTACTGCAGAAGTTTAAAACCCAGTGCTACCATTTGGAAGTAAAAGAATAAAATTGCTTTCACTAAAAAAGATGAGAATTAAGGCTTAGCTGTAACCTTGCAAAGCAGCTGAATGCTGTAGTGAGAGAATTTTAAAGTGTTGCGTATCTGAAAGAAAACCAGTCAGTCTCATACCTTTGTGTCTACGGGACATTCTGCTGTGTCACTTACAGTGTCTCGTGATATCAAAAACGGGAGAAAATTAAAGTGTAGCCAAGTTTTCATGTTCTTTTTTCATTTCTCTCAGTTGAGACTGGAAAGAATAATGAAGGCAGTTTCCAGACAACCTCATTTCAGACTGTTATAAAGGAGCAAAGCCTCACGTTGGCTGAAATATAAGCAACTTCTAAACACCCATGGTTTCTTTTCAGTTATCCGTTTTACTGTGTAAATTGAAAAGTACACGCTCGTGGAAATACTTCTCTTGTGCTGAATCTTATAATAAATGTTGTAGTTTCTATGAATTATACATTTTTTGCTACTTAAATAGAAAGGCTTACCTTAAAATTCTACTCGTAAAATGTGTCTTTCTAGTTTATGCTCTAACATACTGCCACACAAAAAAAGTTGCACATTGCAGATAATAAAATATGTGTATCTTAAATTGTAGCATTCCCAGGGGACATAGCAGAGTCAAATTTAAGGCAAAGTAATATATTTGTTTAAAAAGAGTAAGTATCTTCAGGGACCTGATTATAAATTAATGTTTGTGATACTCTAGGAAGCATTAGGGCAGAAATAGCCATTCAGGGTGTCTAAACTTTAATGTTTTAGAATGGCTCAGTACATAGGGGTCACTTGAAAAGCATGAATTTCATCTCACGCTGGAAATACACATTTTGCCCTTTCCATATGCAGTGATTTCACTTATCACACATTCTGTTAAAATAATTTAGATCTGCATTTTCCATTTGTCGAAAAACATTTCCTCCTAGCTAGATGACATACAGGTTTTGTAAGGCGTACGTACATGTGTATAATGTATATGCACCTTACATAATGAATGGAGCTCTGTTTTATAATACGCATGCTTTATCTGCCTTACTGAATCTAAATAAAGCATGTTCGTCATGTATGTTGGATCTCCAAATGATTCTGAAAATTCTCGATAGCTATGCTCTGCAGGCATCCCTAGAAAAAAGCGTGCAGGCTCTGGTCACAACGTAGGTGACCACATGATCTAGGATTGTTTTGACTTCAAAATGTTAGCACTAAGAGATAAAGTCAACAAAAATTATCATAGGAAGGCTTCCTTTTGCAGAGAGACTAAGTTCAGGCTGGAAAGAAAGATAATCTTGCAGAGGCAGCTGTGAAGTCATGAATGACCCAGAGGAAATGATGGGGGAATGCTTTGTTTGATTATTTGTCCCCAGGGTACATGAACTAGAAAATCACCATGACCCCACACAACACTTAAAACAAAAGGATGCTCTGTTTCCATCCAACACCGTTCAGTGGTGGGATATGTTGTCAAAAGATGCTGGGAGGCCAAAAACTATAAGAATGTTAAAAAAGGGACTGGACAAATTCATGAGTTGCTTTGGCTGGCCATTAACGGTGTGTATCGGACGCTCTCTCCAGCTGCAGGAGAGTGTGAAGTTGTTGGCTGCCAGTACCTGGCAGAATCCCTTTCTTATACAGCCTTTCTCTAAGTATTCCCTAGCGTCTGACAGAAAGATGCTACTGGTACAATGTACTTTTAACATTTCCTTGTGGCGAACGCTTGTGTCTCTTTCAAGGTAAAATTGAAGTGTTGATTTTCATCTGGAAAAGCTGTGAATGGTTAGGGTTTCATTATTTGAGAAATGGTGCCTGTTCACAGCAAGGGTATGAACATACTGCTAGAGGGTCACAGTGCAAGGCTCTTCTCCTCCAGTATAACCTCATGAAAAGCCAAAAGGTAAATGCATTACTAGAGCTGATGTGTGCCTAGTTTGCTGGTTTGCTATGAACACATAGCTGAGCCGGGCTGGTCCTTTGCAGTACTGCGGCAGCTGCAGTAGAACACAGGGATTTCCATGTATACCTTCAAACACTCCCCTGACCATGGTTACACATGCACAGCCCTCTGCTGCATTTCTTTGTTGTATTAGCTGATACATTTTGCAGAAAAATACTGCTCTTCAACAGAATCCCTGTTTAACATCAGCTGTTTCTGGTTTTTAACAAATCCATTTCTGGTTGCAAGCAAAACATCTGAAAATCTGATGACTAGATGTCTGGAAAGGCAGGCTTTTTTTTTTTTTTTACAGGCTAATTAAAAAGTAGGAGGCTCACATTAGACAGTCACGATTTTTCTCTTGGACAGACAGCAGAGCTTCAGGTGAAGCAGAGCGGATGGGCCAGAGCTGGGCAGCAGAAGGTGCCGTGTGTGGTTGGAATTGATGTTACGATAGTCTCAGCCCCCAGTGGTACTATGGACATTTGAAACTGTGAGCCTGCTGCTGTGTCATTTCGTGTCCCGTCCCTGAAACCTTGTCTGGTGCTATCCTGAAGCTGTGTTAAGAGTGTGAGATAATGGCAGTCCTCATCAGAATGCAGTAGGTGCTTCTCCAAGCAGACTTATGAATATGTAAAACTTGCACAAAATAATTAAAAATCACTAACTCGTACTTCTAATCATCTCCTGCATGTTTTGAAATTTAGAATTGTGATTTTAGTAACCTAAATTTGTTTGTTCGCAGCACTTGAACCCTTAATCTCCTTAAGAGATTTAAATCCTCAACACTACATAGCTTTAAGGTGACCTGCAACAATAAAATACAGGATCCTGGAAATGCTCTCCTAGGCTGCCTGCCTCCCATTTTCCTGGCTGTTCAGAGCATTAAGTGGTTGACATTTGAGTTCTTTTCTTGGATCTTCAATGGTACAGAAGTAAGGGCTTGATCTGTCTCACGCCCAGCTGCCTGTGCACCGTTCTGATCGCCGCTGCCTGGCTGTCATCGCCCTGTGCCCAGGGACAGGCTTGCCACCCAGCTTCCCATCAGGATCAGTTATAGGGCAGACATTCAGAGGAGCTTAGGAGGTAAGGGCGAAGTCTGGGGAAGAGGAACAAGCCAAGGACAGATAATCCTTTGTTAGTCTTGAGTAGGTGAACATTCCTTCATAGGCAAATAGCTGAGGGGTTCTCTAAACCCAAGTGTTTTCTCCACAGGATATTACTTTTAAGCATTCTTTCAGCTTAAAAGGATGCAGAGGTTTGCTTGTGGTTAATATTTTTTTATATGTATTTGTGTTTCAAGGAGTACGGTACCGGAATCAGTGACATTTTAGAGGTAGGATATGTCCCCCAGCTGCAGGTGCAGTGATCCTTCACAACCCCGATCACTATGCATTCCAGTGAATTCTGCAAAACATTGGCAATTTTTGAGTACTGAAAGTTTCCCTTATTTTTTTTGCCAGAACTGAGAAAAATGGAAAGATGCACATTTTGTAAGCACTATCCCGTTAATTGTTGTCAAGAAAGACCTCCTTCCCTCGCCTTCCACATTTTATTGTGTGATGGATGCTGCTCACAGGATATCCGTTGCTACAATATCTCCGCATTGTACAAGTTTTACTTGTTGGAAACATCCAGAATTGTTGATCATTTTTTAAAAATATTGCCCTGTAGCCTTTAGGAAACTTTGCACAAAATCTTTATGCTTAATATATTTGTCTCCCAACGTGAATCTATGACAGTTTTGCCAGACTGTATTTGGGGAGTTACACTGTCACTGGCTTTGTGGTAAAATGCTGTTTTCTTCTCCAGGAGCCTGTCATTAAACTGAATGTTGCAGCACTGCAAGGAGCAACTGTATGTTCTCCTTGCTGTCATTTTGTACAACAAAGAAACATGTTCGTGTTTGAGCATGAACAGATTGTTATTTTGAAATTAATTGTGCTTGGAGTTTGTAGAACAAACAGCTTAATACATGACTGCTTTTATACTCCACTTTGATTTCTTAAAGGCTGAACAAGCCGTGTAAAGCTTCTCATCCTTGAGAATCAATTTTCCATGTGGCATTTCCATAATTCCTTAGTGCCTTTTCCCGTTCCAGACCTCAGTGATTTTATCTCTAACAGAGGTAGTAGTAGCTGGGAAAAAAGCCTATTAGCTTCTTTTCTCTCCCTCCTCTCTGCCCCAATTAAAAAATTGCTCTGAAATAAATGGTTGATAGCTTGCTTTCTGCCTTCCTTATGACCTGTTCATCTCCAGTGTGCTGCAATGAACAAAAAGCTGTTCTCATTGACCATGCTATACTTAGGGGGGGGCATTTGTTTCAGAACACAGGAGTGTTTCTTATAAAGTGTTCTTTTTTTTTTTTTTTTTAAAGCAAAAAGGTGCAAAGTCCTGTTACTCTGAACACAACAGTCAAGCAGCAGGCAAAGTTTCTTTGCTCTTGCTTTCAAGTTCTTTTCTGCTGAGCCAAAATTATTTTCCTGCTTTGTTTTTGGCTTTCCAGTACTTCTTAGCCCAGCTTCTCCTCTGCTTTGCCTGCTTATCTCACGGACAGTAAGAAATGTCTACCAGATACAAGACAGTGAGACTTCTTTTTTTTTTTCCAAGGGGTTTTTTTGAGAGGTGACAAGAATCTGCTTTTCATTTGGAGTCTCCATTGCTTCTGTGGGGTTTCCAAAAAGGGTCTTAATTGTTTCATCCATTTCTGACATCACGGTTAGCCAGCATACCATCAGCACTTCTAAAGAGGTTTTTTTTTCTACAAATTTTATTAATGTTACATTTACTTCTAAAGCCCAGTAGTCCTTAAATATTTGATTATATCCACTATATTAATAGCATAAATAAAGCATATCAGTGAAATGACTTAAAGCATGGAAAGGCTTTCTGAGCTGGGGTGAGATTGCAGGTGTTCTCCAGGCTAGAGTTTGCTCTGAGTCACTGAATTATAGACCTCCCTAAGTTTCAGGAGCCATCCCTTGGAAAAAATGAGAGTCATTACACAGCCTTCTGCTCATATTTTACATCTAGATACTCATAGATGGTTACGGAATTAGAGAATAATTTAGCCTGGAAGGGACCTTAACATTTTGAATTCAAATGACCTAGTTAACAGTATTTCTCTTAGATGAAGATGTAGAAATAGAGAATAAATATAAAAGATGTTTTTATTTCCAAGCCGTGTCCCTAAACTGGAAGTAAACCAGAACCACGTGAGCTATGTCTGATTCAAGGACTTCTAACTGAGATACACTGGAGATTTTTGTCCAGGATTTGAAAAGCACACCAATTATTTTTGTGCACCTAACCTGAGGCAGTCTAGGGAGATTTGACTTTTCAAAGGGGCACGTCCTCAGCACTTTCTGAAAAATCTCTTGAAGGGTCTTCAGCTGGAGGAATTAGAAGCACAGGTCTCTGATGAAAAATGTTGGTTTGTGAAGTTATTTCTGGATCTCTTTGTTATTATTTTGCTTAGCTATACATCCAGGCCCCCTCTGTACTCAGTTGTCTGTTAAATTGACTGACTTGTTAAATTTTACAAAGCAGAGGCAGGGATCGTTGTTCCTGGTGGGGGCCAGTTAATTGTTGTGTTTGATTAATTCCTACAGTATTTTGCAGTACTTCCGAAAGACAGATCTTTTACCACAGTGAGAGCACATCACTAAACAACCCTTCCGCTAACTGTGTTTGGTTTTGTAACTTCAGGTAGTAAGATGTGGTAATAAATAGCCATTTTTATGTAAGTGAATGAAAGATTAGAGTCATAACCACTGAAAGGAGCTATTCCTTTCCTTGCCTGCTTGCTTGTGCATTCATTCAATACATTTCTTTATTTCACAGTTTCAATGTGTGGAACTAATGTATCTTTCCTTAACGCAGTTCGTTAATAGATTTAAGATTCTGTATTTATTCCGAGCATTTCCTTCAAGGATTTTGAAATACTTTACATTGAATTATTTTATGTACTTGTGATGTGAAGCTGCTTGATCCCAATGCACCCACCCTGGAGAGAACTACAGAAGGTAAAGCCTAGACCCTGCCGTTACCTCGGATAACACTGAGATAATACAGGCACCATTGTTCAAAAGAATGAATGAGATGTCAGCAAGTTACACAACTGAAATAAAAGCATGACATTTTTAAATACTATTACTTACCTTCTGTTAGGGTTTTCGAACTTTTTTCATCTGTACAAAGACTTGCTTTTTTTTAATATGTGAGTTGAGATGCAGTCATGGCACTCCAGGGGGTTGAGCTCAAAAATGTCACGATGCCTGGGACAGGTCACAACACACTGCTGGTTTAGTGCAGGGACATCATCACAGAGGCAACAGAGCCAAGAGATTCTGCAGCTCAAGTCCCTTTTTCTCCTATTGCCAGTGGATGGGAAGAGTGGTAATGTGTACGTAAGCGGGTTGAGATCACACCCGTGCATGAACCAGGGCGCACTGACAATTGTCCTGGACACCCAGCAGCGGTGCTGTTAGGTGGCTGCTGAGCATCAACAGATGTTTTCCATAGGTGATCATACACCAGTAGAGGTTGATCTAACTGCATCTAAAAATTCATGGAAACGCACCGAATTGTGTCAAGAAAGTTTCCTTGAGAAATACCTTAAGCAGGATTGGAAACTCTGGTTAGAATGGGAGAGAAAGAAATAGGGTGAGCGACTAGCACAGCAAGAGCCCGTGGCCCAGAGCAGCTGGCTGGGGTGTGGGAAAGCCGTTTGAGCACAAGTCATTCTCCCGTTGGCGAACTGCGAGCTGATTTTACCCGTCTCTTCTGTTGAAGCTGATCCGCACTGTGTAATTGGACTGGGGGAGGGAGCAAGAGAAAGGCTGATACTATCATCCCATAGTTAAACGCTTGCCTTTGATGTGGGAAACTCAGGTTCAAAACCTTGCCTTAATAAATATTTAAAGATTTATGCAAAGAGAAGCAGCTCCAACAGAGAAGAATAAGAGTGAGGCACCGAGCAGAAGCCTAGAATAGCTCCTGTCTCAGCGGATAAAGCCCATCACTGAAAAGCAGGGTAAATGGTGGAGCAGGAAGTCAAAGCAAAAAGCGCCCAACCCACAGGGCAGAAACGCGATTTTCTGTTCCCTCCTGCAGTCCCTGAGAGAAATGGGAACAGTCTCGGGTTTGTCCTGATGCAGAAGAAGGGAGGCTTCTGAAATCTCGGGAGTCCTCCAGGGAGAGGAAAACCTTTTCCCCCGTGCTCTCATTAGAAAAAGGTTTTTTATTTACCATGCTATCAAGACAGGCATACCAAGCAGGATCTTAGATAAACAGGGTAGCCAGGCTGTTGGCTAAGGAAGGGAATTAGAATATAGCATAAGGAGCCAACAGTGCTTAATTAAAGCTATTTCCATTAAAAGGAGCAACAGCTCCTTCTTGGAGACCCCTCATTAGCGTATCTGAAAAAAGTAATTAGCTAGCTTGAGTATTGTTACCTCCTTGCAAGAGATGAGTTAAAAAAAATGCACAGAAATTAACTCCTGGTTCCAAATTACTGTAGGAGTTCCCAACACTGCCTCCTGCTCTCACGTCCCTACAGGTCATTTCAGAATAGGAAGCATTTTGTACATGCGTTTTCCAACTGAGTGCAGCAGTAAGGTGATGAGAATTTAATTATGTGTAACAAATCGACACCTTTTGGCAAATTTCATAGTTTATTTGAGCTTGTAACTTGCCCAGTGCAGTATTGAAATGAAATTACAACTTCAAAATGGGCAATCCACTTCCTGCCCAAGGTCTGTGTTCGGTTTTTTGAGTCTCCATTAAGGGCCATGCCAGCTCTTTATACACTGCTGGAATGAAGCCTAACGCTGCTCCAAGGGCAGTCAGAAAGCAAAGCGTATGGCAAATATTGAAGAAACTTCTATCCTATATGATGCTGGCTTCTCTGGAATTCAGGTTTCTCCGAGCCTTGAGTACTCTCAGGTCCATTCATATAAAAGGTTATTCACCTGTTTCTCTTTGTATTTCCTGAGAGATTCTGCCCTGGATCTCATCTTTCCACTTTTGCGTCCCCGCTGGCTACTCAGCCTCACCTTCACATCTTGACTGTTAACGGACTGACTGCTCAGCAACAATATTTTTAAGGAGGTCTCCCTGGGACAGTTTCTACAGATCTGGTTTAATTGATCAGACCGGAAAGTGAGGGCTAGCTTACAGGAGATCGACAGCTCTTACTGACTTACCAATCTCCTTCCGATGAAGCTGCAGACACTTGGAAGACAGGAAAGCCGATTGCTGACGCGCTGGTTGGTGCACACCTAGGGGACGGGAACACGTGTGTGCGCCGTACACCTTGCACGTTGGTCTCCTTGATACCAGAGGTGCATTGGGTGATTTAAATTTAGACACAGGTCTGATGTATTGTTCACATATGTCACAGCAAAAAATAAGGCAAGTGGTGTTAGAGTTCCTTCTTTTCCCAAGTAGCTCTGCAAAGCCAGCATCCTGGCAACTCCACCACAAACTTCTTGTCATCTGTGTGTGGGACGGGGTCAGCTTTTGGGAGGATGGTGTTTGGGCACAGAATGGGTTCCTGGTGCACTGCTTGCTCCCATTGTAAAACAAGAATATTTCTACCATTTCATCAGTACTTTGTAAGCAATGTCATCACTTTAGTAACGTCCCTGAAAATGCCATAGCTTAATTTTTTCATCATTTTATCTGTTCTTTATTTCATCATCATGTATAGCAGAATTAACTGCACTGTGGCAGCTGCTTTACTCCTGACCAGCTGTTTTAAAGATAGAGATCTCACACTATTATTCTTGCAGATTTTTTTTTTCCTCAGGTTCCTTCTAAGGCTCCTGTCCAAAGTCCATTGAAGGTCAATGGGACATTATCAGCTGGTGTAAATGATACAGCTCCATTTCCTTCAGCTCATGTTGAGTTTGCATCAGATGATGCCTCCTAATCTTTGCCTGAGAGAGAATTGTTTTTCCTATATATGACTAGTATTAGATTGCATACTTTATATTCATAGAGTACTTGCTAAGTAGATTAGACTCCTCTGAGCTGCCTACTTGTCTCAGGAATAGTGTTGTTTCACTTCATCGTGACATAGGGGTGCCACCTGCAGTCCAGAGCCTTGTACAAGTGGTTTCAGAGAACGCGGTTCACACTAACGTGGAACACAGGAACGGGAAGGACAGCGATAATCAGTCACTGGTAGAAGTCACGGTATTTTAGGAAGAGCTGCTTTATTTCTGTTGCTGTGACAAGAGCTTAAATTTCTCACTGTTTTCCTTGAAAATGAAGTCAATGAAAGCAAAATCTTTGCATGGGTGACTTGTCAGGGGCATCTGATGAAGCTCAGTAAAATAATTCTCTGTAGCTCTTAGTGATGCTAAGAGTACGGGAACCTGCTGAAACCCTTCAGTGCCAGCGTCAGTCCCTGCACACACGTCACACATGGGGAAAGCCTGTATCCTGGAAACTCTGCTTGAACCCAAGAGTTGGGTTTTTTCTTTTTTCTTCTATGTCTTTCTCATCTCTCCAGTGGGGTTTTCTCTGTTGATTTTTTTTTTTTTTTTTCCTACGGGGAAACCTGTCCGTTCCAAAGGATGCCCAACTGCTGAGTACTCTGCTATGAATTCTTTGTTATTATTACTTTTAATATGTGTATTTTTACATCTTTTTCAGTGCTTTTTTTTCTTCCATCTTCTTTTCACAGTTGTTAAAGATACAGTACACTTGTGCTTTACGTAAATGTATGAAAATATGTCTCTAAAGAGTGGCAATCTGTACAGAGCCAATGTGCAAACGTACAACATGGTTTGGGAAACTGGGAGAAGGAACACAATGAAATCGAGGAGATATTAAAAAATCCTGTTAGTTCCAGTTGCAGTTGTTTAATAGGATGAAATTGGTATTTATGACTTGGATTTTTTTTCAATTACTTTTCTTTGAGGATGGTCTTCAGATAATATCTGCTGACCACTCAGAATAATCACTTTGTTCTACCTGAGTATTCTTTTCTGGGTAGGGTTTCTTTTTTACTGAAATGCGATCGTTGTTTAATAGTAGCCTATTGATACAGGCACATATTTTACTGAAGTGTCCTTACTTTAATCCTAGTGAGATAGATCACCCACATTAGGAAGAAATAGGGGTTATAATTACATTGAATTAAATGTTTGATTCTCCTTCTTCTACCATCGGTAATTATTTTAATGATAGCTTTGTAATTCACCTCGCAGAGTAATGAGAAAATGTCCACCCCTACATCATTTTCTTGAATGCAAAGGAAATTGCACGTTAAGCCGACAAAATGTTGACATTAGGGGATGAATTACCAGCTCAGTTTTAATCAGGTTCTTTTTATTCATCTCCAGTTATTTGTGGCATAATTTTGGTCATTTATGCAATCTAAGTACCTGCTTGCGTATTCAGAGAAGGTGCTTAGATATCTGAGCACTGTTATTTCTTACCACTTATCTGGAGTGCAAACACAGAGCTCACCTTTTGAAGGTGTGGTTTTTTCAAGTGCTGGCTACGCTCTTTACTGAAGTTCTTGTTTTGCCAAAGTGCTGCATTTTGCTGTGTTCTCAAATCACCCGAACCCTCTGATAAACCCAGCAGTACAGGCATTGCTGCTTTTTTTTTTTTCCAAAACTGTTTGCTAGTTCCATATGCTATAAAAATAGCCCAGCGTGATGATTTTGCGATTTTTCTCCCCTTCTGCCTTGCAATGTTCTTCAGTGGGCAGTTCTAACCTGAGAGCCAGCACCCTGAAAAGCATGGGGTTTATTTGGGCAGAAAGCTCACAGGCTGTCAGCCGTTTTCCTTTGTTTAATCTCATTGCTCCTGGACACCTTGGTAACTGGTTTGAAATGTGGAGAAGGAACCAGAAAATGAGGAGGTAGGTGCGAATGTTTTCATTTTGTCCTTCTACGCTGTCAGGATGTGGACCTGTAGCTGTTGTAAGCTGCTCTTCCAACGTAGTCATCTTCAATAACCAACAGGGGCTAGACCTAGATTTTCTTAAGGTTGACAAAGGATGATGGTGGAACGATAAACAGTGGCCATCTGAGCTCTCAGCTGCTTTCAGCACCTCATTGCGAGGTCTCGCACGTGCAGAAGGCTTCACCTGCCGCTGCTGGGCGGCTGTCTCTGGGGGGAACTGCGGCAGCTCCCCAGGAGCATGCAGAGAAATGCTCTGCGACAGTTCCGGGCAGGAAGCAGCAAACAGCACTGCTCCAGTCTGAACTGCAGGGATCATTGAGATGGGAGAAATTTAATTGCTTGTGCTGGAATCAGGCCAGTAAACAGGGTCACCTCTCTCGTCATTTGAAAAAAAGTGTTTTGGCACATCTCACATGCAGCAGCAGCAGCACTTGGAGTTGAAGGGGAAATTTTTTGCAGCAAGCTTTGATCTCATCCTGAATCTGGAGGGTGGTCCCTGTACTGAAAATCCCATCCTGTCACCCTGTTACCTGAGGGTTCGCTCAGATGGCGTCAGTGCGAACCGCACCCCAGCTCAGTGTCTGTCTGCACTAGTGCCTTTTGCCAAAAATCTTTGCTCTTTGGGGTGGGGTGAAGGTGTATCTCTGCTACCTCATTCATATGCACTGGTGAAAGCCATGTGTCGCTTTCTTCGTTTGGCATTAATCTTTATTTGCTTATTTTGAAGGTGGTTGGATACAGAATTATTTTCAAAACTTAGAAGTATCTGTGATAGTTCAATGGAAACAGAAATCCCAGAGATAAACTTGATACTAAACAACGTTACCTTTTATGGCCATTGAAAACATGGTAAGAAACAGAATTTGAATGGATATTTCCTTCCTGAAAATCTTCACGTTGGGCTTCTCAGTGCTGATTCTGGGCCCTTTGGGCTGTTCATTTGAATATGTCAGAATTTCGCTGAGGTTTTGTGGTACCAAACCTTGAACCTTCACTTAGTCTCAACAAATTGCTCACAAGTGAGAAACAGGATAAGCACAGAAACTCTTCAGAATAAATATATCATTTCACAAAAGTCATCATCTGTTCATAGATGGTTCAGAAGAGAGAGGGAGACAAAATTAATCAAATAAATTGCTGTTTGCACATGCTTTGCTTTGCATATTTGGCAAAAAAAATGTCAAAATAGTGATTTAAGGCAACTGCTTTCCAGAGCATTCTGTGTGCAGCAGACTGTTTGTCTGTTAGAAAAACGGTTACCCTCACAGAAAGCTGTCAGAGTCCTTTTGGTTCCAGTATAGGGCGCTGAGTTTCCTTATGAGTCAGTGTTTACATAACATCATGTTTTCTTGCTCAAGAAGCAGGGAAGGATAAAGAAAGATTAATATATTATTTTAATTGTTGGCTTGGACTATATATATTATGTAATATGTGTGATACTATATATCATACTATAAATACTATATTTTATTAATTTATTCCATATTCTTTACATTAATACCGAATTTTAATATGCTATATTATAACATATACGTTTATTCCACAGTGTCTCATCTTCTCCATAGGGGAGGAATCTGGCCTCACTAGATGCTATAGCAATAACCTATAAATAAAAGCACTCAGTTACCTCATTAGGCTTAGGCTTTCATCTAGTTTCTAGATCATTTCACCCATGTGGAAACCTCAGTGGTTCTATTTTGCTCAGCATATTTTCTGCTGCATTTTTTCTCCCATCTTTCCATGCCCCTATCTCTACAAAATGTTCTTTCAGAAGAGCCTGCTGTGTTCAGCCCATCCATATATGCCCAGCCCTTCAGGTCTGCCAGTTATCCAGGGTAACTTGCTCCTTCCTGATCAAGAGAGGTTGGAAACAGTCCTGACCGGCAAACGCAGGAGCCCCCTGTTCGTGTGCCAGTTTTCCCAGTGCGCTCACCCTCAAGTTTCCACCCCACCATACAGCATGTTTGCTTATAGAAAGTGTCGCATCACTTGTTATGGAAAGAGATAAACCCAGAAAATATAGAGCAGTTACTGAGAACTCATAATTATGGAGAACATTTATTAAACACTTGAATGGATGCAAGAGGAAAGCAGATAGGAAAGGGAGCCTGTGTAGATTTAGGCAGGCAGTTAATATAATCTGTTAAAGACTTATTTTCTGTGCAGTTCAAGAACAAAAACCAGAAACTAGGTTACTGTGTGTGTACAAAAAACCAAACATCTGAGAAGTTACATAAAAATATGGTATGTGTCAACACTGTTACTGTTTCCCAGTTTTAGCTTGTTCCTAAGTGTCGTGGTTTAAACCCATCTGGCAGCAAACCCCACGCAGCCTCTCACTCACCCTCCCCCGGCCCAGGGAATGGGGGAGGGAACTGGTGGGGTAAAGGTAAGGAGACTCATGGGTTGAGATAAAAACAATTTGACAACTGAAATACAATTATATATATGTGGAGGGTTCACCCTGAAGCAACAGTGTGTCTGTGTGAAGGCACTAACTGAAGCTTGGAACCACAAACCGCCCCCAGAAATCATGACTGCTGTACCAAGTTCAAAATATCCAGTAGAAGTTTCAGTAGGATAAATTTTAAAAATCCAGTATGTGGATATGAGATAAGGAACTGTGACCTTTATTCTCAGACCTTTACCCTTAAATTAAGCTTAGGTTTAACCTTGACCTCTTACGTTGCTTCAGCTATTTCAGTTATCGTGGACTATGAGCCCTGTCTCTACTTAATCTAGAAATCCGTATATTTCATCTCTTTGTTTTCCATAGGAAACATGGTTTAAAATATTTTTTAATAAACATTTAGTATTCCTTCACATTTTAAAATTGATTTCTTGCCAACTTTATACTAAAAACTTTCCATGTTTGAAACCTCTGCCGGTCTTAGTTTTGTAAATTACCCGTAATTGGGAAGGTCCGCCTCTGCTGCTGTTTGTGCTGTGGTGTCATCCACTGAATGGAGTGACTGGTTCAGGGCCATTAAACCCAGTGCTGTTTGCCAGGTCATTCTTTTGGAATTATATCCAAGAGACATGTAATTGACTCCCCCGCTGATTGACAAGAGAAAGAGCAGTGTAATCGGTCACTTTGTGTAAGCACTCATAATTCTCACAAGTGGCGTTTGGGGACAGATTGGTGCCGCTCTGGTGGGGAGGAGCAGTTTGCACTCTTTCTGCTATCGTCATCTTCCTCTCCTTCTTGAGATACAAGGCAACGGTTGATTTTTTTTCTGCTGCCTTTCAGAGTGCAAGATAAAGCTAACTTGAGCTTTGTTCTGGAACGGAGAGTAGACAGTCGGAACTGGCTAGAGTCTTGTTCTGTCTGAGAGCTTTTTGGTGCACTTTTTGGTGCAGTTGGTTGTTTATTAGACAAGCACAAGTCTCGGATACGTGTTGATAAGGAGAGGAGGCACTGCTGGGTCAGTTTATCACCTCTCACAAAAGTTGTGGAAGACAGATTCTTTTGCACAGGGACAGAACAGACTGTGAACTGAAAGGAATGGATGCTCATGGAGAAAACCAGCTGAGACACATCATTGATGATCTCACTGATGAAGCACCAAAGGAGCCTTGGGGCAGTGTTTGCAGAAGTTGTTGCTGTTATTATGTTTTGCTATTGGTTTTGTGTTTATCATATCGTATGTGGAAAAAAGTTGCACATTGAGTTATGGACTATTAGGTCACAGACATAGGCTCAAAATCTGGAATCTTATGAATTCATATGGAAAGTCACCATTTTATATTTGCTTTAAAATTGCTCCAGCCTGCTCACTTGTTTGTTGGACAACTGGGTCTGCATGAACACGAGCAGGATACTGAAAAATTGTCTCGTTTCTGTGTTGCATATTAAGTTGCTACAGGTGTTTTGGATGAGGCAATAAATTTTTTAAAAAAGAGGAATGTTGTACTTAACATAGAGTTCTTTGCCCTTAAAGTTTCTAGTAAATGTATAGGCATACATTGCAACTACGCAGACCTCTATTTTAGGCCGGTACACAAATGAAGGTGTGCATTTACATCCACGCTGAACCTGATTAGAAACTGAACCTTTTCTTATATATATATATACCGAAGATTTTGTTGCATAAACCAAACTGTGACTGAAAAGTAGACGCTTATTTATGTTGCCACCATCAAAACCTACAGAGTCATTGAAAATCCAGTTATAAGTTGTCCCTCAGATGATGCGATTTAATTACCGTGTACTTCTGTCTTTCAGAGGAATATCTCTGGGGTTCATTTGTCAGCACTGAACAGTGTGAAAGATCTATGTCTGAGGCTCCTAGGCACCCTTGTAATACAAATAAGGGTAATCAACAAGCTACAGTTTTAAGTAATTGGTTTTTAAATGACCCTGATGGTTCTTAAAGTGCTGTGAGCTGTCAAGAAGAGGCAGCATCCAGCTGTGAGGCTTTCTGTCATTGCTGGGCCAGTGCTGATGAGCTCAAATCTCCAGTGCTGATGTAGAGAGACTGGTTTGGTGGCGATCGTTTCTGTACACAGTCCCTAGTTTTGTTTGTCAAGATAGGCTCAGGCTGGTGTCGCATCACAGCCGTCCGTAAAATGTGACTCACTCTGATCTTGAATCAGAGGACCTGCCACTTTTTGTAAAAAAGTAAGATTTCTCCTTCCCTGCGCTCTTCTTCTCTCTGAGGAAGATAATTTGAAAACCAAGCTTCCCATGTGTTTAGAGTCATCATCATCATAGAATCACCAAATACCAGGTTGGAAGGGACCTCAAGGATGTTCTGGTCCAACCTTTCTTGGCAAAAGCATGATCTAGACAAGATGGCCCATCACCCTGTCCACCTGAATCTTAAAAGTGTCTAATGTTGGGGAAAACATCAGGATCCACAGGAAGATTATTTTTCTTTGTGTTTTGACTGTGTCTTGGGTTCTGTACTTACTGCAGCATGTGGAAGGGAATGCTGAGTCGCTTACCATTAACCAAGAGGAAGTTATCAAAGAGTGTCTGTCAAGTCCCCTTCGATAGGCAAACGATCTGCATCCAGTACAACCACAGAATCACAGAATGTTAGGGATCGGAAGGGACCTCGAAAGATCATCTAGTCCAATCCCCCTGCCGGAGCAGGAACACCTAGATCAGATCGCACAGGAACGCATCCAGGTGGGCTTTGAATGTCTCCAGAGAAGGAGACTCCACAACCAGTGGAGTTCTTCAGTTCTTCTTCTTCAGTTCTCTAGCATGTCACCCAGGGCTGTGATGCTATGATGCTGAATTTGGCCTTCTTTCATCATGAGTAGAGAAACAGGATAACTTGAAGGGATTTAGCTTTTGTACTGAAGGTTTTGCATAGCTTTTCTCATACCCAAGTAAGGAGAACAGGAAGGTTCCTATAAAAAGACTTCCTTTGAAGTATTCCAAGTGAGGTACATATACTTCAGGGAGGTACAGTAGGAGCTTTGCTTCATTATCAAGTAATAATAACCCTGATGAGAGACAGACTGTTCCAGAAAAATTGCTTTGATGATCAAGGGAGTTTTTTTCTGAGATTTTTTTCCACCTTCTCTGTTTGGCTTTTCTCTTTTTTTTTTCTTTTATTTTTTTTTAATGTTGTCACTCATCTAGAGAATGAACCGAAGAAGAGTTTCTCTTTGTAGCTTTGTGCCACCTCATGCCTTTGTAGCTCAGGGTGACTCTAGAAGCAGAGCAGGTCACTGACATTTGCCTCAAGACTGGTTTTTTGAGAGATAGTAAATGTCATATAAACTCTTACCTAAAAATTTTTGTGGTGTTTAAGTTTAGAGTTGGATGGTAAGCTGTAATTTGTTATGTTCAAGTCCAAAAATGAGCATTCTCCTTCTTGCCTAGTCACAAGATACCTTTTTTCACAGGAGTGGAAGGAAAAGCCACCTGAGACAGGTTCTGTTCAGAGTTTAAACCACTCTTGTTCAGTGCTGTTCCCCAACACCGGGCTGGGGACTACAGGCGTTTAATGGACAAAGATAATTCTCTTCCTTGAAAGGCATCCTGTTGTAGTGGGTTAAGCAGAGGGGAGCTAATTTTTTTTTTCCCTTTTCTCCCTTCTCTTCATAAATAGCTAGCAAGAAGCTATGTTTTGAATTCCTGCTCAGGAGAAAAGCTGATACGAAGAGAACATTTATAGTTATTGCTAGGATACCTTCAAGGACAAATACATTCGGTCTCTCTTCTCCCCATAGACAGAGGGAGGGGGGAAGAGACAGTCCGGCTTCTAGCTTGG